>JASDQU010401726.1:0-10797 GCA_032191745.1 Picea mariana | reverse complement strand
TTGGTCAATTTTCCTTTTATTTAAAAAAAATCAAATGCCTTCAAACATCACCGAGCCAAAACAACTATAATGATTTTCTTCCCACTATACAATCTACTTGTTTTATTTGCAAGGTTCTTTTCTTATGAGGAATATCAACATAATTATATTCCATTTAAAATAGACCATATCAAGCATATAACAAGGCCAACAAACACTCAACATACTGGGCTGGTATCTATTTCCAGTATTTTCTATGTGACAGGCCAAGGTCGAAACCTTGACGTTCTTTTCATTTTATTTCACTATACATTCTTCAAAAACACCAGAACTTATGTAGGTAATTAGACAATGGACCAAGGAGATACACAAGCATCAATATATCGACTGTCGGGTCTACATATGATCAATTCAAAACTCAAATTCAAGTTTACAACAACCATGAGAAGGGAGAGAAGTGTATGAACAACCAAATGGGTGAGACAACTCGACAAGTGAGGTTTTGTAACATAAAACCAAAGCCTCTAATAAGGTTACAACAAGGTTTAACATAGTCGCTTCCAAGGTGGCTTCGAGGCAAAACCCTACTTTACCTTCATTCAAACTATGAAATGTAAATTAAATCGGGAAACAACTTCTCATGAATGGAGCAGGAGGTATAATAACCAAAAATAGAACCCAAAAAGAGACTGTCCCTTTTTTTGGTTTACCCCCCCCAAAAAAACCTTCAGGATTATACACGAGAAATGGGTGGAAACAAAACAAATTTTCCATAAAATATCAACAAAAATGAGCAATAATAACCATTATCCATCCCAGGTGCAACCAAACACTTCAATCTGAAGGATCATACCAACTAGCAATCATTAGAAATGCCAACCAAATTCATTTGCACAGAAAGAATACACATCCAACCACCATATCTTTCAAAAAGTAAGCATTTTGCATATGAATTCTAAGAGCCAACACAAATATTCTATCTAGAGTGAAGCTAGAATGATGAATGGAAGGGAGAGATTCCACATAACTATGAGGAAAGCACCGAAAAGAACCAAAGACCACCAATATTCTCCAATGGTCGAGCAAAACAGAAGTAAACTAACCAGAGCAATGAAATGTGTGACAAGGTGAGGGTGGTGAGAAGGAGGTGGGGGTAAGAATGACGTGCAATAAATGCATGTCACTTCTCCACCTTTCCATTATTCCATCAACCATATCTAGGGTGTAAGACATCCAACTTCGTCATTTTTCATTAATCAATTTTAATTCAAATCCAACATGTCACTTATGTTTTTCAAAATTGAAACTAAAACCCTCTTATCCATACTTTTATACCAGTGCCATGATACAACATGTTTCATATTCATTTCTAGCAAGATCCTATTTTCAAAGATTGGATTGACTTCAAACAATTTCATAACATAACTATTGTCCAACAAATATAACCAACACCATGAATGCAATAATTATAACCAATGTTAGTGTGAGTTAAAAGTCCAAATTTTAACCATATTCCAAAGCAGAACTATCGCAGTTATGACCCAAGTGCTTGTCTCTTTCTTTCATCTTTTAAATTGCCAGCCATTATAATCATTGTTTACATGTGAAAATTTATTCAAATTCCTGTGTTATATCAAACTGTAATATGCTTAGTAAAGTCATCATGAGCACAATTCAGAGAAGCGCTTCTTTTTCACCATGATCTACAAGGGGTCCGACCTATCTAGTATATGATTAAGTATATGTATATAAATAAGTAGGCATTGCAACCCATTTGCAGGCAGGGGTATTACGTTGCGCTTTTGAGCGTTAAAAATGACCAAATTCTCTTTGAGGGTATGTAGAATAACCTCTCTAACTATAAGCATTTGGTCAACTGCCTATACCTTTGAGACACCTGGCAGGTATGAGAGAACTGAAGGTGGATTTTTTCCATATACTGCTTCAAAAGGAGTCATGTGAGTAGCTATATGGTAATAAGTTCCATACCACCATTCAACTAGTGGTAACCATTGAACCCACTGATTTTTCCTTTTAGATGAAAAAAACTTCAAATATGTTTCCAAAACTTTGTTGACAACTTCTGTTTGACCAACTTTACGAGGATGATAAGTTTTGATGAGATTCAATGGGTTCCCTGTAGCCTAAATAGTTCTTGCCAAAAATTGCTGGTGAAAGTGGGATCTTGATTATAAACAACAGAATGAGGCATGCCATGAAGCTTGAAGACACGATCCATGAAAAGTTAATCCACAATGGAGGTGGTAAATGGGTGTTGTAGAGGATATAAATGAGCATAATTGGAAAGACGATCAAAAAACACCATGATGACTRACTTATTGCATGATTTAGGTAAGCCCGCAATAAAATCCATAGAGATATCTCTCCAAATAGCAGGTGGAATCAGAAGCGGTTGTAGTGTGCCAGGAGCTTTGACTATTTTCCCTTGTTGCATTGACAAACAACACATTCTGCCACAAAAGTGAGAACGTCTTGTTTCATACCATCCGAAAAAAAAGAATGTTTGACCCAGTCATAGGTTTTGGTAAACCCTAAGTGCCCAACTATGGGTGTAGCATGAAGCTCATAAAGCACTATTTACTTCAACAAAAATGACCTTTGTAGCGAAGATCATCATTGTGCCAAGAGTACACTAGGGAAAATGGATAATTGTCTTGCAATTGTTGGATCAAATGTGGAATTTTTGGATCTTGTAGCCTTTCTTGGTGAACATCTTGGAGCCAATATAGCACAATGAAGGAGAGGGAAAAAAGGGAACCTTCATCTTCATATTTTCTTGTAAGAGCATCAAAAACCACATTTTCTTTGTCTTTCTTGTAAATGATCTCATAATCATATCCAAAGAGCTTAGTCACCCATTTTTTTTGCTTCAAGGAGGAAGGATGTTGCTCCAGAAAATACTTGAGGCTTTGATGATCTATCTTAATTTGGAAGCACTACCCCAATAGATAAGGGCACCAAAGATCCACTCCATGCAGAATAGACAACATTTCCTTTTCATAGATTTATTGGACCAAATGTCTCTTTGATGGTTGTTTGCTGGTAAAGGCCAAAGGTTTCCCATCTTGCATAAGCACTGCTCCAATTCCTCTCCCGAAAGCATCACATTCCAGGACAAAGGTCTTTGTGAAATTAGGAAGGGCCAGGACCGGAGTGGTGCACATAGTCATCTTCAAGGATTGAAAGGACTGATTAGTTGTGGGAGTCCAAGTGAAAGAATTCTTTTTAAGGAGAGAAATCAGATGCACCACAATATTTCCATAATTATTAAAAAACTTGCAATAATAGCATGTTAAACCCAGAAAACCACACAAGTTTTTGAGAGTCTTTGGGAGAGTTCAATCCTACATAGCTTCAATCTTCTTAGGATCCACCTTGACACCTTCATTGCCAACAATATGACCCAAGTACTCAACTCCTAAAGCTCCAAAATCACATTTAGATTGTTTGAGGAAACATACATGCTGAGAGAGGAGATGTAGAACACAATACACATGATCAAGATGGGTTGTTCAAGTTTTACTACAGATGATGATATCATCAAATAAAACTAAGGCAAAATGTTAGAGAAAAGGACGAAATACATGATTCATGAGTCTTTGGAAAGTGGAGGGAGCATTACACAAGCCAACAAGAATGACTAAAAACTCATAGTGTCCCTCATGAGTTTGAAATGCATCCTTAGGAATGTCTTCCTCTTTCATACGTATTTTGTGGTAGACAAAACGAAGATAAAGTTTAGTAAAGAACTGGGCACCACTCAATTCATCCAAGAGATCATCAATGACAAGAATGTGAAATTTGTCTTTGATGGTGAGTTTTTTGAGGGAAAAAAAGTCAAGACACATGCACCAAGATCCTTCTTTCTTAAGGACCATTACCACAGGAGAAGAATAGGGGCTTGTACTAAGACGAATAACTGCTGCAGTGAGCAATATTTGAAAATGATCATGAACACCACGGGAAGGAGGGATTCCCCTGGGAGTGGAAATAACAACTTGATGATTGGAGAGGATGGATTGGAGGTCCTACAACACAAAGGGTGTCTCAGTGGCATGAATGGAATGGAGTTGTGTAATAATGCATGAATGGACTTTTTTGAGGATATTTTCCATGCAATGGGAACTGATGATCTCAGGGGAACCTGTTGTGATTCCTTGGAACTTATATTGTTGGCCCTCCTGGTTGAATTGCATGGTTAATTCCTTAAAATCCATGAGAATGGGACCCATAGTCCTTATCCATTCGACACCCAATACAATGTCACAACCACCCATGTCGATAGAAAACATATGATATTTCATGTGGTATTGACCAATTTGGAGACACACATTTTCACAACTCCCCCCAAATTTCATGTACCCACCATTGGAAATCATGATTTGAAAATTATTGACTACATGGATATAAAAATTAGTTTATTTGGAAATGTGGTGATAAATAAACTTATGGTTGCTTCCACTGTCAACAAGGATGAAGACCTTCTGATGCTTAATGTAACTAGTTAGCTTAAGGGTTTGGGGAGCAGAGAAGCCAGTGGGAGAATTCAAAGAAATGACCAATTCAACTTCGAGCGGGTCGGAAGGTGGGGCTAGGTGACTCGGCCACAGGGGGGCCTCAACATATTCTTCAGAAACATCCTTGGAGATGTCCATAAAAATATTTTGTTCCTTACGCTTGTCCCCAGGAAAATATTTGTCATCATAATTATAACAAAGGCCCTTGAGTTGGCGTTCAGCCATTTCTGCCCTAGTCAATTTCTGGATCTTTAGTGGAGTGGAAGGAGGAGTGGGAGTGACTGGTTTAGGGTGAGGAATAAAGGAGGGTTTTCTAGTTTGAGAGGAGAAAACCTATTGTGCTTCCTTATCTCTTTTATTAGCTTCCACCCAACTCTGAGGCTGAGCCATGATGACATGGGAACAAATCTCATCCTTGAGGCCACTGATAAAACATTCTCGGAAAAAAGCATCATACATGCCCTCTGTGTAGAAATCCAATTTCTTAAAAGAAGCTATAAAGTATTCCACTATGCCATATTGTTTCAAATTTGTCAAACGTCCTAAATGGTTGGTGTCAGTGTCAAAGTATGCATAAATATTTGCCAAAAATTGTGTCCAAGCCACATACCCTTGGTGGGCATTTTTTCTCCATTGCCAGCATTGCCAACGTTCTTGATCTAGATGGAGAACATGATACTGGAGTTTTTCCAACTCATATGTAATGTCGTACAAAGAGAATTAATGTTCCATTTGATTTACCCAGCCGGTGGGTTCTGAGCCATCAAATGTTTTCACATCCATATGTGGAAGGTGCAGGTCATGCTAACAGTGATGGGGCTGAAAAGTATGGGAATTGGAGGAAGTTTCACCTTTGAGGTGCAAAGGTGGGTCAGAGGAGGTAAGTTCTGCAGGGATATTTAGCTTGGCACAAATCATGTTAGTGAAGGATGGAATCTGGGTAGCGAGGTCCTATTTGATGGTTTCCATTTTTACATCTATGGGGCAATGCATGTTCTTATTGATGGTGTAAATATTGGCAGTGAGTTGCCTCACTATCTGTTGGGTCTCTATCAAAGTACATGACTAGAAATTAAAGTGGGTTTCTAAGTATTGGCTACAAGTGTGTGCCATGATGAAGAGGGAAAAAAAAGGGACATTGAGTGGGACCACACAAAAAATGGGTTATGGGTGAAGGATATCATGATGATCAAGGCGATGAGGGGAATCCAATGGGGTAATGCCCAAATAAGGGTGTCAGAAGGGCTTTGAGTCCATGGGAAATATTTTTTCTGAAAAATGATAGGTATGACTACGACTAGGTCCAAGAGAGGAATTCAATGGGATAGGGCTCAAATAATGATGCCAACCTCATTTTTTTCTTAATCTTGTGGTGTTACACTCTAATCTAAAGAATAATGCAATGTTGAAATGCCCAAATTCTTAACCAAGAAGAAATGTATAGTAATTTTGCAACTAGAATGCAAGAGGCACAGTTGCACGACAATATATCTTGTCTATTTTGTTTTGGTTTTTGTCCCAAGGGTCAGGGTATGCATGGTTTCTACAAAGAAGGATTTTCCCTATGCTATATCTCTTTGATATATGTGTGAGGTCCAACAATAGTACTCGACCCAATATCTCAAGGAACCAACTAAGGAGGCTAGACCGTGCCCTTAGTCATACTACCCCACTACCTAGGTACTAGAGAGTATCTTCCCGAGTGTTGTTTTCGATGGAAATATAGTAGTCAGGCAGACAATTGGTTTATCTATGGAGGGATTTAAGATATCTAGGTTGATCCATATATAGGTGTTATCTGATGTGATACCACTCGAAGGGGTACCAATAGACATTACAAGGGTGGCCAATAATGTGTGCTTAAGTACCACTTGTAGTTCCTACATGTATGCTTCCCCAACCATGGATTTATGTGTTGAATGACAGATCTATGTAGGTTTAAGATGTTGAAATACGTCTCTACCCTGGAAAAAATTAATCCACATTTTTTTGCCAAGGAAATTGCTATGATACCACTTGTAAGGTACCAAATCCATTATAATAGCCAGAAACAAAAATATTGTAGAGAATAACAATGGAACAACACAGTAGATGAAACCACAACACCATAATAATACCTTTATTTATAGGAAACAATGTTCACTTACCTCTACCAGGGGGAAACCTCCAGAAGAGCAACACTCTATTATAATAATTCTCAAGACAAAACTTTTCATACCCTCTACTCCTATTTATACTAAATTTATCTATCCAAAAGAACAATCTAGAGGAAGATCCTTCTTGAAGCCGAAGCTTCTATTAGGTATTCTTACATTTGAATTATTCTTCCTTATTTATAGGCCTTATTAATATTGGCCTTTATTACATCGAAATATATTATTCTACCTACGTGAGGGGTTAGGGAGGTTAGATCCCTAACATAAATACTTTCCCAAGGTCGAGTTGGTACAGGTAAAGGATGGTATCGACCTTGCTTCTTGTTACTGGGCTTGTTGGTACAACAAAGTATACATCCTCTAATATATTCTTCCACATATTCTTGCATTTTGGGCTATTACACATACCTCTATAAGTTGGTAGCTATCTTCCCAACACAAAAATTTCCTGCAACCTTGGAGGTGTGAGCCTCTCCGATAAGCTATAATTGTTCACCTTTAGGAATGGAAATCCTTTCAAGCTTGTAGAGTATACCATTATGGAAATGATAGTAATCAATGACGTCACCTTATTCTATATTAATTTGTCCCTATAGTTGTCGAATAACCTACTTGAAGTCCTCATCTTCTATGTATGCATCTCTATATGCATCATGGGTAAAAGGCTCCATGTGCATCAGATTTGACAAAGATGAAATCTTTGATGTTGGTGGCCATGAAAGCATGTCTACCAACTTGTTTTTTCTACCCTTTTTATACTTTATGACCAAATGGAACTATTGTAAGAACCCCCTCCATTTGTAGTCCCTGTCTTGTTACAACTTACTATGGGCCTGCAAATACTAGAGAGGTTGGTGATCTGTGTTGATGATGGTCTCCTTGCACATCAGATAGTGATTCCACACTTTGATGGATTGTACCAAGGCATAGAGATCCTTTTCATAAGTAGGGTAGTTGAGGACTTCCCCATGAAATACTTCAGAATGATAACAAACATGCTTTCCTCGCTGCATTAAGATTACTCCCATGGCATACCCACTTGCATCTGTCTCCACTTTGAAGGGATTCCACAATTTTGGTAGCATGAACACTAGTGCTTGAATTATCTTCCTTTTCATTTCATGAAAGGCATTTTGTTTATTATTGCCCCACTAGAAACTCTTACTTCTCATTATTATTGTGTGCAGTGGTGCCACTACTGTTGAAAACAAAGCTATAAACTACCACAAGTAGTGTGCTACCCCAACAAAGATCCTAAATTATATACAATTTGTAGTAATTGACTATTTCACGATGGCCTACATTTTGGCGAGATCTATATTGATATTTCTTCCATCAATCACATACCCTAGATACACCAAAGGCTCTTGAGAAAACTCATATTTATTGAGATTGACCAATAGTTGTTGCTTCTTTAGGGTCTCTAACACCTTCATAAGATGTGAGATGTTCTCCTCACAAGTAGCACTATAAACCAATATATCATCCAAATAGACAATAACAAATGAGTGTAGATAAGGGCATAAAACATCATTCATTAGTCTTATAAATGTAGCTAGTGGATTGCATAAACCGAATGGTATTACTAACCAATCATACAAACATTTCCTTGTATTGAAGGCAGTCTTCCAGGTATTTTCTTCCTTGAATTGTACCTGGTGATATATTGATTTCAAATTGATCTTAGTGAAGTACTTGGAATGCTACAAATGGTCCAATAGATTATCGATCTTGGGCAGAGGGTACCGATTATTCAATGTAATCATGTCCAATTCCATGTAATTGATACACATTGTCCAAATCCCATTCTTCTTGGGAACAATTATGATGGGTGACCCAAAAGTTGAGGTACTTGGTTGAATCACACACTGCTCCAACAATTGCTCCAAGAGCTTCTTTAATTCATTTTATTTTGGAGTAGATTTGCTATATATCCCAATATTCAACAAGGGGGAGTTTGGAAATAATTGGATTATGTTCTCCACTTCCCTCTTAGATGGTATCCCTTTCGGATCTTGGAACACTCCTCTGTAATACTATAAACAATCCTACAACTAATGTTTCTTATCTTTATACACCCTTCCAAGTATGTCTTTACTATTAATGACTCTTCACTGAACCAATTTTCTCTTATAAAAAACAAAGCATATTTCTTGCTAGAACTAATCAATTTTTTAGCTTGATTGACACTTACCACTGAAAGTTTTGATTTTCCTTTGTGCGCGTTGAATCTTGATGATGGAATATTTTTTGTCCTTGATGAAGAAATATTGGTTGGCTCTCCACATGAAGATAACATTCCTCATATACATGTAGGGGATTCCAAACACTACTCCACATACATCCAGTGGTACTACATCAAATTCTACTTCATCTATAAAATCAACACTTACAACAAATTTATCCTTGCACTACTTTGTTACCTTGATCTATGCATCCTTATTTTCCCAACCCAATGGATAGGGGCTAGGATTATAATGAACCTCCAATCCAAGTCTGCTGACCAAATCCATTGTTATGACATTGTCCTATGAATCAGAGTCGATCATAGCATCTATCTTGGTCTTCTTGACCTGAATCTTGATGTGGAAGTGCTTGGTCATATCCTTCTCTTCCTAGTGATTAAGGCTATCAGATTCACCTCCTTCTACACATATGTGTAGGAAATATTTTCATCCACATCAGATCTAACTTCAACTTGATTGCTCGAATCTGTGGCTAGAAGGTTCTTTTTATTTCCTTCCTTCTTGCGGTTCTTCGGTTCAACTTTGGATGTAGTTTCCAACACTCTTCCTTGGTGTGACCATCAATGTTGCAATGATTGCAATGGTTGTTGGGATATTTTCCCTGATGTGTAGTGGTTGTTATCTTCTTCTCTTTGTTTCCTTTCCACTTCTTCATCCTGTCCTTGGAATATTATTGGTGCTCTCTGTGCTTATAACCACTTGTTTTCCCCTTCTTTTGGACTAGGTTTTCCAGGTACTACGCTTGTACACACACCTCATCCACTATCCTTAGTTTGAAGAGAATCACCTTCTTTCATAGATGACTATGTAAACCCCCCAAATACTTGACGAGTACATATAGATTCTTGGGAGAGATACCAACATGATGGCCATCTTTCTGAATGCATTGGTGTACTCATGTACACTCTGCCCCTTCCCCTGCCTAAAGTAGTGCCACCGGATCCATTGTTACTCTACATACCCAATAGGGTAGAATTGGGACTTGATGAGGGTTTTTCATTCCTCCCACCTAATTATTTATAGATCACCCTCCAACCTAAGTGTTTTCTTATAGATTTCCTACCAGGTTAAATCACAACCCTCTGACTTCAATCTAGAAAATGAAATATTTTTCTCTTGATATGTATGGTGGAAGCTAAAATAAACTTCTAGTTTCTACAACCAATGATTTGGTTTTAATGCATCGATCTCACCTTGGTATGGCTTTATGTCCACTTTCATTTCCATATTGAATAGGTACCGTGAAGGTTTAATGACACTCAAACTTGCCTTCTCTTTCTCAGGTTCTTTCTGTGACTCATTTATTGGGCCTTCCCAATCTCTTGATTTCCCCTATGATCTGATATCTAAGTTAGAGCCTCCATAATCCCCAAAAGGCTAGATCTTGCTTGCTAGATATTCCATGAGAAGGTTCATATTCTGGTTGATACCCAAAACAAAACTTTCTCTGATACCAATATGACCAGGGATAAATTTAAGGACAAAAATTTATCTCAAAATGTAGAAACCTTGGAAAATCTCACTATTCCTTAATATTCAAACTATAAAATGTTTGGCAATATTTTTGTGAAAATATTCAAGTTTCTAAGAACCTCCTCATGGAATAACTTGTGTTTGGTATATTTAATCTGATTCCTAGATATTGCAACTTCCCACAAATACCCAAAACAAAACTTTCTCTGATACCAATATGATCAAGGATAAATTTAAGGACAAAAATTTATATCAAAATGTAGAAACCTTGGAAAATCTCACTAGTCCTTAATATTCAAATTATAAAATGTTTGGCTATATATTTGTGAAAATATTCAAATTTCTAAGAATTTTATATAGTTCCTATAAATTTTCGCTATTTTTAAGGTAAAATAATTTTATTCT
>JASDQU010401720.1:0-10731 GCA_032191745.1 Picea mariana | reverse complement strand
CCCACACTGGTATAATTTATCATTTGAAAATGTATCGATGTGTATGTATTAACAAAACACACCGGTGTGTTTAATTGAGATAAGCACCGAAGACTGAACTTTTTTATTGCCTCTGCAAAATTTTAGATATAGATGTTTGAATTTGCACATTGTGTTAGTACTTACACACTACCCCAGTGCGTTATTAATTACACATTGCACCGGTGTGTTTCAAACTGTCTATCACATCGACTGAAGCAAGTTAGAAAAATAGTGCGCACTTACTATCAATACTTT
Organism: Picea mariana; assembly: GCA_032191745.1. Lineage (NCBI taxonomy): Eukaryota > Viridiplantae > Streptophyta > Pinopsida > Pinales > Pinaceae > Picea > Picea mariana. The sequence goes on along the minus strand of JASDQU010401720.1, from coordinate 10,455 downwards.
GAAATTTATTAAGAAAATAAATCACTGTGTTATGTATATATCACTGGTGCGCTACACATGACATAACACACTGAAAATTTTAAATTCTGGAAAAAAAGAAATAGTGCATGCATTTATCATCAATGTGTTGAAATATACAATGAAAAAATGAGTGAGAATTTGGGTTTTTGTGTTTATAAAGGAAAACCCTATTCATTGTTTTATTGTTTGCCAAATTTTAGAGAGGATATTTGTGCAACAGAGATTTATCAACAAATATTTCTGAGTGGGTGGATTTGTTTTTAAGAGCCAGATTAGAGGGGGAGTATTGTATATCACATAGAAATCTGTAGAGGATAAATTTCAGGTATATGATTTCGTTCTATTAATCATCTTGATCATTCTCCTATTTGATTCAAACAATTTTCATTTCATTCCCAAACAAAAAAAATGGTTTCATAGTTACCTTCAGTATTGGAAGCCCTAATTTCATGACTGTTCTTTTGCTTTCTCCTTCTATATTTCACAAGAAGAAATTTTTTTAAGCACAATTTATTTATAGGGTTTGGTTATTTATATATGGGTGTTTCCTATTTGTTGTAATGAAACCACTCAGTGCATTGGATGATAAATTGTCATGTCGTTGTCATTTTTTTTTAATCCTTCACGGTGATTGGAGTGCTCTGTACACAGTAAATGCACCAAAGTGTATTTGTTTGTAAACAACACCACTTTATTTCAATTAAAATTATTCTTAAAATTTATTTTGATTGTCAACAGTGCACATTTTATTGAAACACGCCCTGGGGCGCATTGTTTACAAAGTGCACCGTCGAGTTTAAAATGAAAAAATTACTTTTTTAATATGGAAATCATCATTTCTTAAATTTCTTCAGTGCTCGATGATGCATAATAATTAGTACTTAGGAAGTCGTGTTTTTCTTAATTCATAAAGCACGGACTGAATATAAAAATTTGTAAAACGTTTTCAATTTCGCAACACTGTTATACTATACCAATGTGTATATGTATGTGTGATGCACTAGTGTGTATAAATAATGTTGACACCTCGGTGTGAATTATCCTTTTTTTTGCTTGTTAATTGGTCCGGACCTTCTTGGCATCGGGATTAACCTTTGGCTTGAGAAACTGTGACTCAGCGGCATCTAAGTCGTCAAAATCACCCGGGGATCGCACCCAGTCTGAGCCACACCAACCCTTAACATGGTTGGATTTTTTGTCCCCTCGGGTTTCGAACCGGTGACTTTTCAACACCAAGTGGATTAACAACACACTCCGTCACCAACTGTTCTACACCTCGGGGACTCAGTGTGAATTATCTTAATATAAGCATCAAGATCTTATTTTTTTAACAAATAATAGTTTTATATCTTTTTTTTCCAAGGATATTTTGAAGATTCCAAGGGACAAACAAGGGGAAAACAAAGACATGTTGGTAGGGATCTCCAAAAACGTGTAGAAGAAGATGTTAAAAGAAATGAACATAATTTCGTTGCAAGAGGATCCATCCCAAATACAATGTGCATCAGAGGTATGTAATCATTTTTTTATTCTTTTATGTACATTGAATTTATGTATTGCGTGAAATATTAATTTTCAATTGTTTTGTTGCAGAAATGAAAAATAAATAGAATTCATTCATCACATAAGACATGATGTTGAGGAATAAAATGGTTTCTCACAAACTTTGTGAGTATTTACGTTTTCATCCTTTCATAAGATTTCGTGTTTGTTGTGATATTTATATTTAAGTAATTAATTTACACTTGTCCATGGATGTCTTCTACTAGGTGCTAACATACAAAGAAGAGTCAACCCATGAATTGGTAAAAAAATGGGTTAAGTATGGGTTGTGAGTATATGTTGAAGAATTCAAGTTTAATTGAAAAATTTGTAAGTAGCTATGTTGTTTAACTTTCCTTATTTTATAATTAATGAAAAAAAATAAAAAATTATATTGATTATATCGACTATGCTTTGTCATGTCATATTAAACTTGCAGGAAACAAAGTATGGAATTTAGACATTAGAGAATATTTTTAGAGAATTCATGAAACATGGATTCAAAAGAATGTGTATTTGTCATGGTTTTGGGGATCCTAGTTGAGTTGCAGAAGCTCAACATCCTCAGTTCCATGCGGCACCGACACCTTTCATTCGATGGCAAGGACAAACTGAAGTACTTGACCCAGGCTATGCCTAACACTTAGTCTCGTTTCCTTACTTAAATTATGTTTGCAAGTCTTATACTTAGTTATATTCAACAACAGTAAAATAAGCATTCATACAAAGACAAAACACAACTATTTGTGGGTGACTAAACTGGCCTAACACTCGAAATATAATATAAAACATAAGTGTGTGGAGCTCAACTCATTCCACACAAAGAAAGTCTGCAATGGGGAGATTTCATTACAATAGCCTGTTGCGAAAACTCCAACTCTTCCTCAACGAGTTTAGCCAATGTGCGCCCTTCCTCCGCAACCACAGCTAGAAGACTTGTGTGAAACACTCATCACCTTGCTTCAAAGTTGAATCATAGTTGTCTTGCCTTAGACCAACCAACCTGCGATTCCCAAACTTATCCAAATCTCATATTGCCTCCTTGTAACCAAAATCCTTTGATCTAGAAAACACACCCTGACCAAGTGATCTCTTGCATCTTGCTTCCTTCCCAAATGACTTGCCTTGATTGGTTATATAGGATGCTCAACGAATGCATCCTCCCTCTTCTCTGCAACACCATGTCCACATTTCTGAAGCTGACGTGCAATGTGGGCGCACGTTTTCATCGTACATGCCCCTCCAACTCTGGCCAACTACTCTCTTTGTGAAACCAACATATTCCATGGGCGTGCACCCATTCGACGTGCTCCACCCACACTTAGCCGACTTCTTCAATTTCACATCACGGACACCCAAGACAATACTTCCTCACATCTTCGGTCTATTTCTTGTTGGTGTTTTCAACACTCTTTGTTTGTTAACAACTTCCCTTGGTGTGTGCTCAAGGAGTGGAGCATCAACAACTTCATTTGGTTGGCTCCCCCTTGGCTCGCCCAAGGTGTCCAAGTTACTCTTTTGCACATCTGTCTGGTTGGGTGCTCTTGCTGCCAATGCACCCATCCATCCAACCATCTATCTTCGGTGAGGGCAACCCATGTCCACCATGGGGCACCCAACTTCGTTTTCCTTTGGTTTCTCCAATAAGCGTGCCCACTTGCTCGCAAACTTCAACTAGTCTCTGCACACAACTCCTTTCGCAAGTCATGGTTGTGCGAAGTCATATTTGGCACGAAAATGCACCCAAAGACTCCCACTTCATCTATAAAGTGACTGAGTGCCATCCATCTCTCGCCTGGTTTGTCCATCTCGTCACATGAAAGGAGCACGTGTGCTCAAGTCCACTCCTGAGACGTTACATGCTCCCCCAATCAAAGTGTTTTCCATCCTCATCAATCCCAACATACTTCATCTGTTGTGATTGCAACCGACACACATGTATACCTCAAATTGTCATCCACATCTAGATGCCATGTTCCACATTGATCTAGGCAAAGCATCACCTTTGGCCTCAATGTTACATGTCGATGCTTCCTACTGGGATGATTACCAATTTTTTTCCCAAGTATTGAACTTCTCATGACCTTCGTTGTATCCAGAACCAACCCAAGTCCATGTTTCCACACATAGCTAGCTCCCACATCTTAGACTAGTTAAGTGATCAATCTGACGGTTGCATCTAATCTACAAGTATGCACTTATCCATGTTCCCAAATTGTTTCTGTCCACAACTAGTGTCTCTTGGTTCAATCCTCAAGCTCCAGGAAAATTTCCTCACCCTTGCCAAAAAATTTACCAAGTCTTCAACTCGGTTCTACAACTGTTGTCCGCACCTTCATGTATTGACTTTCTTTTCGCAATCAAACTAATCTTTGACTTCACTTCAAATTTTTCTTCCACTGCACCTCTTCACAAAGGTACCAAGGCTGCATTTCTCACTTTCTAGTAGCACGTCCAACTTCTAAGCTCAACAGAACAAGTATTCCCGGAAGCCACCACCAAGGCTCCGAGAAAACGATGTGTTTGATCTATGTTCTGTCCTCAATTACCTCAAGACCAATCTGAATTCCTTCGGTGAGAAACCCAAATTCTCAAGTCATTCTGCACTAAGCTCAAAATCATAGATCCCCATCACACATCTACAATAGTTCACAATCACTGTAGTATCTCAGTCTTCCATGCCTACTTCTTCCTCATCCTCCAAGTCTGGTTGAGTGAGTGCCTTCGTGCATTCATTCATATCAACATTTATAGTTTGTGGTGCAAGTGACTTTCTTGACCAAGCCTCCTCAACCTCATCGCAAACTTGCTCGAATCAAGGTGATTAGGGTTGTGTTTTCTGTGTAGTGACTTCTGCAAGTGTTGCAATGGATGACTTCAACTCATCCTCCCTAACTTTCTCTCGATCATACATGCTCCACAACTGATCTATCTTCTTCACGATAGACTTCATCGAAATCTCCAATGCTATCAACCTCTGTATACTTTGTTCCCTCTGTTTCATGACACCCAAAGAACACTTCGTTGGAGTTACTTCTTATTGTTGCTTCATGTTATGGGGTCTATATTCACTTCTGCAGACTCACTCAACCAACCTGATCACAAGACTTCTAAGATTCCATCCAAGCTTTCTCTTTGTTGTCATGGGCACAATTGGCATTTTGAATTCATCCAAAAATATCAAGTAACCCTCATGCGGTACAGGAACTGCTTTGACATGCTTGAGAAATTCCTACCCTAAAAGCATAGCATGATCATCTAGTGGAGTCACCATCACATCCCAAGTTCCAAACCAACTTCCAACTCTCAATGGTGTTGAACAAACTACGCCTACCACGGGCTTTATATCTGTTTTGACTACTTTTAATGCAACCATACTTCCTTCATCCTTATGATGGAGCGATGTCACAGTCAGTTCACTTATAAAACTGTGAGTTGATTCGATGTCAACCAACACTTCCACCTTCATCCCACTCNCATGGTTCTATGTCTTGAACTAATCCAACTGCTTCGTCAATTCCTCAACCTCTTCCATCATTTCCTTTGTCAGTTTCAACAATGGTTGTCTTAATTCACCCAAGACTGCAAGCTTCTGTGTCATAAGCTGCTGTTGGTTTTTGACCATTCGTTCCAATGTCTCCTTCAAAGGACAATTCCATGTGAAATGGTTAATATTGCATAAGAAACAACGAATTGGTTTACCTCTGCGGTCGAGTAATTTAGCTTGCTTCTTTGCCTTGACTCTGCCTCTCTCATGGGCATCCCCCTTGGTGAGTGACTCCACCCTTGCTGATTTCATATTTCCAATTCCTTCCTTTGCCTCTTCACTATAGGATTTTTATTGTTCGCTAGCTTGCTTTACTTATGGGAAATGCCCTACGAAATGGTGACCTGAACCTTCTTCGCAAGAGATGGAATTGATTCCTTAATACAAACTCCATCGTTTGGTGACGTCAATGATAGTGGTTGTGGCTTCCCTTTTCTCAAGCAAACTTGTCACCAAGACCTCGCAACCTTCATCCGCAAAGAGAGGTTTCTTTCCTTCATACCATGCATCACATATTGCAGTGAAGGATCTCAACCTTTCTAAAATTTCATTGGTTTCTTTCATCAACCTCTGCGTTTCTTCGTCAAATCTCAACTTCATTTCATTAGCATTCACCTTTCCCATCATATGTTCTTCACTCTTTTCACAACTATATTCCTTCAGAGGTTGTTGCTGCAAATCTACGTTTGTGACCCCTTCCATCATTGCAAAATTTCTTTCACAATGATCTATTTTGTCAACATGTGCGCCCCCTCCTTCACAACTGTTCTGACTGCAGTAGCGAGGATGGGACGAATCTTCGAGCTTCACCAATCTGTCTCCAATCAAATTGGCTCTAATACCATCTTTCATGGAAGTTACAGTGGTGAAGAGATTACCAAATCGTCCACCAGAACCACTTCCACAGTCTTCTTTAATGTTCACTCTAATACCATCTGTCATGGAAGTGATAGTGGTGAAGATCTTGACAAATCATCCACCAGAACCACTTCCACAATCTTCTCTGATGTTCATTCTGATACCATATGTCATGGTGTTGGGGATCCCGGTTGAGTTGTGGAAGCTCAACATCCTCAGTTTCGTTCAACACCAACACCTTTCGTTCGATGGCAAGGCCAAACTGAAGTACTTGACCCAGGCTACACCTAACACTTAGTCTTGTTTCCTTACTTAATTCAAGTTTGCAAGTCTTATACTTAGTTATATTCAACAACAATAAAATAATCATTCATACAAATACAAAACAAAACTATTTTTGGGCAGCCAAACTGGCCTTACACCGAAAATCTGATATAAAATAGAAGTGTGTCGAGCTCAACTCGTGCCACACAAAGAAAGTCTGTAATGGGGAGATTTTGTTACAATATTCTGTTGCGAAAACTCCAACTCTTCCTCAATGATTTTAGCTAATGAGCGCCCTTCCTCCACAACCGCAACTAGAATACTTGTGCGAAACTCTCATCACCTTGCTTCATAGCTAAATCACAGTTGTCATTCCTCAGACCAACCAACCTGTGATTCCCAGACTTAGCCAAATCTTAGATTGCCTCCTTGTAACCAAAATTCTTTGATCTAGCAAACACGCCCTGACCAAGTGATCTATTGCCTCTTACTTCCTTCCCAAATGACTTTCCTTTCTCGGTTATATAGGATGCCCAACGGACACGTCCTCCCTCTTCTCTGCAACAACATGTCCACATTTGTGAAGCCGACGTGCGATGTGGGTGCATGTTTCCACCAAACACGCCCCTCCAAATCTGACCGACTTCTCTTTTCACGAAATCGACATCTTCCATGGGCGCATGCCCATTTGACGCATTCCACCCACACTTAGCCGACTTCTTCAATTTCGCATCGTGGGCACCCAAGCAAATACTTCATCGCATATTCAGTCTATTTCTTACTGGCATTCACAACACTCTTCGTTTGTTGGAAAATTCCCTTGGCGTGCTCTCAAGGAGTGGAGTGTCACCAACTTCATTTGGTTGGCTCACCCAAGGCGTCCAAATTAGTCTTTCACACATCTCGCCGGTTGGGCGCTCTTGTTGCCAACGCACCCGTCCATCCAACCATTTATCTTCAGTGAGGGCACCCATGTCTACCAAGGGGCACCCAAATTCGTTTTACTTTGGTTTCTTCAGTGAGGGTGCCCATTATCACCATGCGGCACCCACTTTCTCACAACCTTCAACAATTCTCTGCACATAACTCCTTTCGCAAGTCATGGGTGTGCGAAGTCATATTTGACATGACAACGCACCCAAAGACTCCCACTTCGTCTATAAAGTGATCGAGCGCCATCCAACTTGCTCGGTTTGTCCATCTCGTGACATGGAAGGAGTGTGTGTGCTCAGGTCCACTCCTGAGACGTTACAATATTGTTTATTAAAGACTTGGCGCTAAGGTATGTTTTTTTATTTACATAATCATGTATATTCTACTATATATATACATATACTTATTACTGTTTATTTCTATGCTTGTAGATGGAAGATGAAGGGGAAGAAAATAAAAAACAAGTCGATCATCAAGTAAACATTATGTTAAAAATCCAAAGTGCAATATCACCTACAAATGATGAAAAAATGAGGCATGCATGTAGCTTGAGCAATGTCAACAGTTCAATTGATGAATGCTAATCAATATAATTGAATGTTACTGCAAGTTGTATGTTTTGGAATATTTGTCTCTGAAATTCCGGGATTTTATTCAATGTACTCAACATATTGTCCTATTGCATGAGGACATGTACCAATAAGTGTAACAATTACAAATTGGTTGCAATTTTATTATTGTAATAGACCTTTATGTTGTCCCTTTTTGTATGACAATGGGTCTCTTATTCATATATAATAAATTTGGTTTCTTATTTCATTGCATTGTCAATTGTTGTAAAATGTTGCATTCTTGAATAAATAATATGTGGATGATTTACATTGTTACATATAACATAGGTTTAATTGGTTGGATAACGAATTAATGCAATCATTATATCGAAATGCAATAACATAAATATGAAACAATATTATTATAAAAAAAAATTGATTTTGAAATAATTAATTGAAAATTTGTAAAAAAACAATGAATTAAATTATATACATATTAGTGCATTGCATTCTTTTGAACTCACTAAACAATGTGTTTCATAATATAGACATAGGTGTGTTTTGAGGAGTCATACACACCGATACATACTATTGATAAAACACATTGTTTTGTAAACGGTATAACATACAATAATATTTATCATTTCAAAATTGTGCAATACTCGTGTTTGAAATATTAGTTGGTGCACTAGAAAAAAACGTATACTGGTACATTACTTTAATTATATGCACTAGGAATATAAATCTTATTTACTCACTAATGTCTTTAATATATCATATGAACTTGTGCATACTAAAAACAATGTTGTCGACATATCGATGTGTATTAATTACAGAAGCACCGAGGTGCATTCTATATTAAACACATTAGGGATAACTAGAACTTAAACACACCAGGACATACTAATCCTAAAGTGCTCTGGTGTTAACTATAACTTGATCACACCAAGGAGGACAAATCCTAAAGCGCACCGGTGCATCATAAGAGAAGAACGCAGAAACAATGTGTAGTAATTATAAGAGCATTAATGCTCTGCATACGATGAAAAAGGAGGAATCAATGCACAATAGTTATAAACACACCGGGGCATTTTTTTATTATATTCAAGTCCAGGGAATTTTTAATATATTGTTGTACTAATGTGTTTTATTATATTAATGTACCGGTGCAAGTTTTTTAATACTGCATCGGTGCGTTTTGACAAGAAACACATCTAAAAAAAACCTCTGCTCACCCAAAAACATTTAGTCATATAGAACATCTACCAAAACCTCTGCAACCAATAGAGGAGGTTGTAGCAAAGGTGTTTTTGAATTTTTTTCCAAATTTTGTTCCGCTAAAAACCTTTGCAAATACCTATGCTAGAAGGTGTTCTCCTTGTAGTAACCTTTGAAACTTTTTGCGTTCTTTTGCTTACTGATCAACATAGATTTGTTGCAGAAGGAAATATTGGTGATAAACACTAGGCCCACTTTCTCAAGGGAAAGAGCAAGATGGATCTTGGGAATAGAGTGTAGTCTGATTCCTCTACATAGAAACTTGAAAATCATGACCACGGACCCTAGAGACAACCACAATGAAGTCGGAAGAAGAAGACATGTCAATAATGTGGAAATAATGGAAACGTGGAGAAAACTACTATAAGAAGAGAGACTATTTAGATGAGAAGATTAAATCCCTTAAAGGATATGTGTCTATTGTTCGTTGACCGAATGACAATTTCTACGTAGAACGAATGGGTAATCGACTTTGGGTGCACTCATCACATGGAAAAGGATGCCTATTTGTTCACGAGACTGAATAAAGCTAAGGAGGGTAAAATCTATGTTGTTGATGATTTTGTTGTGAATGTCGTTGGTCAAGGTGATGTTGCTTATTGACATGGGAAGATTGTTGACGTCTATCATGTGCCAATTCTTAGTGCCAATATTTTTCTATTTCTCAGTTGACATAGACATGAAAGATTGTGGAATTTTGGCTAGATCGGTTCTATGTCCGTGATTTGAAGAAATGTAAGTCTATTTTCGTTGGTGGGATTTTGACCCGACAGACAGTTTGTACAAGTTCTGGTGACTCGAATCGACCTGAACCTGAATAGAATGCACTTTTTTCTAACACCGATGAGAAAAATTGAATTTGGCATGAGAGACTCGGACATCTAAATTTCTGAAGTCTCCAGGCATTGGCAACTTAGAACATGGTTGCTAGTTTGCTGAAGGTGTTTCCCCCTAAAGGAGTCTGTGAGGGTTGTGTGCTTGTGAAGCATCATTAGGCACCATTCAACTCTGGGAAAGTGTTCGAGCACATAACCTACTAGAATTGGTTCACAATGATGTTTGTTGCATCAATATACCTTCATTGATAGGTGCAAGGTACATTTTGACTTTCATTGATGATTTATCTTGCTTCACATGGGTCTTTTTTATGAAGACTAAGAACCTTGTATTTGAGAAGTTCAAGGAGTTTTAGGCCTTTGCTGAAAAGTAATGTGGTCTACCAATTAAATGCTTAAGATCGGACAATGGTGGTGAGTATGTAAATCGATCTTTTGAAGAATACCCACTTCTATCTGGTATTGACTGGCAATAGTTGATTCCTCACACTCCACAACAAAATAGTGTTTTAGAACATAAGAATCAGAGATTAGTTGAAATGGATAGATGTCTTTTGAAGGCTAAAGACCCGCCTCCTCGCTTCTGGGCCAAAGTGGTCTACTATGTAAATTACCTACTCAATCG
>JASDQU010401717.1:0-10793 GCA_032191745.1 Picea mariana | reverse complement strand
TAACTTGTAATAACTTCCACATGATTTGTTTGATGTATTTCATTCTTTCATGTGTATTATCTAACTTGTATAATGATAGCAATCCTTATCTTGTTTGTTCTTCCATAGGTATAGTTCTTCTTGGAACATATTATGTTCCAAGAGATAGATATACAAGATATGTACAGAGACTATGCAAACAAGATATGTACAAGAACTAAGAGGAGTATTGTTACCTTGTCTTAGAAGAAAAAGTTTGTTTTATCCCACTTTGTCTTCTTTGTAGGTTCCTTTTCTTCGACAATTGATGCTTACTGTGTCCCCTTCCTTTTCTTTAGCTCGAGACAATGATTCTTGTAGTGACCATACTTTCGACAGTTGAAGCATTGTATTTCTGACATGTCTTTCTCTTGATTTGGCTTCTTCCTTGAACCAAACTTCCTTTTGTTCCTGAAATTTTTGAATCTTGCTATAAAGGCTTGATCATCGTACTTCGTTTGGGGTTTCTCTTTTGCACCGATCCTTGATTCTTCTTGAGAACAACAATTCCAAAGTTCTTCAAATGTAGGATACTCCTTCCTTGTGTTCATGCTTGCAGCAAATGCATCCCATGTCTTGGGAAGACCATTGAGTACTATGATTACTAATTCCTTCTCTGAAATGATCTCTTCAATAGCTTGTAGTTGATCTCTTAACTGGGAGATTCTCACAAAGTATGGTGTTATGTTGTCATCATCATTCATCTTCATGTCACAGAGCACATTCTTTAGACTCATTACTTGTCCAATGTTTCTGGTTGAGAAGAGGTTTGTTAGGGCATCGTACATCTTCTTCGATGAGTCAAGATGGGAGATGTAGGGTATCAAGTGGTGTTTTATAAAGTCCACTATGATACTCATGGCATTGATGTCACTGTCTTTGAACTTTTCCATAGCTGCAACATTCTACGGTTCTTTCTCTTTTCCTTCTTCAAACTCTGGTTTCACGATCTTTCCCTCACAATATCTAGCACTTTATTCTTGGAAAGGATGAGGTCAATCCTTGTCTTCCACACTCTGAAGTTAGAAACTCCATTTAACTTGTTTTCTGACTTCATAGAGTAACTCATGGCTACTTTGACTTGGTCAACCCTATATTTGGCCAAAAACTCAAACTTGACGTCTTGGCTTGCTGAGAGTACCAAGATATGTGCTAGGCTAGGGCGCACTGGTCAATCCCTTCACTTATGGTGCCTCAACAAGAGGATTAGGGTTTCTGCAACTACACCTACTAGTAACCCTAGTAGCAGTGCTTTGGTGACTGCTCCTGCTAGAAACCCTAGCGGCAGTTCTTCAACGAGCTTAATATCTTTATGGCTATGCTTCCTTCCAACGGTTAGACTGAATGAAGGAGGTGTGGGCCCATAACCTGTTAGAATATAATGGATGTTCTCGTTTTACCATCGACAATATCACTATTGTCACCCAACCATAGGCCGAAGCCACCCTCTGAGCACCTTAACCTTGACAGAGAATCATTCTGGAAGAAAACCCTAGGCTAGATAGCCAAACAAAGGTTAGTGCAGCTTTCCCCAAGGATAGCGCACCAAACAATAGCTAATCAGATAGTCCAAACCATAACCAAGAGATAGTCCAAGCCAAAACCGAAATCTGCTAGCTGCAGTAGTTGCACCGACAACTCTCCTCCAAACTTGCGCACAAACTAGGCAATTGTAGTGCACACAAGTGTTGCTCTGCAATTCTGAGAATGCCTGCCAAAATGAAGACTGGCCTCTTGTATTTATACTAATTTTGGCTAACTTCCTGGTCCGACTTGTCATTCTGGATACCTATTTACTCATTATCTATTATTTCTTCTGGTCAACTTCTTCTCTTGGAGGCTAATAACCTAATACAAATTATCCTCTTGACTCAACTTGTCTTCTAGGGTTATTAGCCAACTCATTAGGGTTTATTATTGCTTCCCGGAATATTCTATTCTCGTTAGGTTTACACATGGAGGTAAATACCTCCCGCAACTACCATAATATCAACAACTGTGGCACTTTTTGTTTGGAAATTGTGAGGAACATTTGGGCCTAGAAGATAGTTTTAGCCTCTCAATCAATTGTGCAAAGATGATATTTGATTGTGAACCAAGATTAAACAAGCAATCTACCTTTCTTTGTTTCATGTGGATCTTGATGCAAAACAATTATGTCATCTCCTTCTCTTCCTTGTGACTACAACCCACCAACACTACCTCCTTCTAAAGGGTAGTACAACTGATTTTTCCTTTTAGGTATGAGGTACCACCCACCCTCTCTTCTACATCTAAAACTATCAAATATTTTTTCTTGTTCTTCTTTTGGAAGTGCTTGGGGCACTTGTAAAGGTGTAATTTCTAGCAGTCTTCCTTAGTGTGTCCCTTTCCCTCGTAAGACTTGTATTGCTTGAAGGAAGGTAAATTTTTTCTTGTGTCATTTCCAAAATACTCTTGTTATCCCACTTCTTAGTTTTTCTTCCCTTTTCTCTAATGCTCTTGTAGTTCTATTTTCTTGTGCATGCCAAACTACTGCTTCTTCTTGTCTCCTTCAAGGTATTGTTCTTGGACACTTGCTTCATCATTTGTCTTGGGCTTAAAAATCAGCTATTGTTGTCAAATCTAAGGAAGTAATGCTCCCAAGTACTTAATCAACATCTTTTGGATTTTGAGGGGTATACTTAGTTGAATAGCTCACTTCTTGAACTTTGTGGTAAACTCCTAGATTGATTTCCCTTGCCTCTGCTTGAAGTAATGCCATGCAATCCATTGGTTCTCCTCATAGCCAATTGGGTAGAGTTGGTCTTTGATCATGTCCTTAAACATTTCCCAATTAGTAATTGGTGGCTCATTTTCCATTGCTCTTCTTGTAGCATCACTTTCCCATCATGCCAAAGCATGGCCTTCAAGCTTCAACTGAACAAATGCAATGCTCTATTTCCTAGTGACTTCATGTATGTTGAAGTACACCTCCATCTATTGTAACCATTGTTTTAGTTTGATGACATCAACTTATCTTACATATGGTTTGATGTCCACCTTCACTTCTACATAGGAATTTACTTGAGTTCTACTATGACTGCATTCTCCCATCTCTGTCTCAGTCTTGATCTTTGGCTCTAGTTCCTTTTTCTTTTTCTTGGAACTCATCTATGTATGTATCTTCTCCTTTATGACTATGTTTTTCTCTCCCTTGCTCATGTAACCACTAAGCAAATAGGCTTTTCATCTTTGATACTTGTTTCTCCAAGTGAAGCATCTGCAACTCAATACCACTATTTTCTAGGAATTTTTCCATGGTTTGGTTTGAGCATTGCTTGCCCCTTTTACTTCTCCCAATCTCCAGGTCAAATGCTACCAACTCTCCACCTTTAAGCAACATCTTCAATTGAGTGAGCATCCACTGTATTTTTCCCTCCAAGGAAAGACTCAATCTGCTTTAATACCATTATGATATGTAAACGGTAGGCTTATATCATGTCCATTTCACCAACATTAATTTTCGAAAGACTAAAAATTCATTGATGTTCCTATGAATGCTTTATACACTAGGAGGATAACAATATTGATAGATTCTTTCAATAACTTGTGACTACATGTGTTCTATTTTGTAAGGCTAGAAAAAGAGCTCAATTCTATCATCTAAATTCATGTTCTTTAAACTTATCTATTTTATTTCTTAATGCATTAAAAGCTCCAATAGAATTCAACTCAAGTGATAACCTACCCTACTAACCTATTCCCTTTCATGCTTTTGTGTTTTTCTTAATATCTCTTATATTTAGAAGCAGGGAAGGAAATGGCAAGGCTAAATATTACTCTTGGAACCACCACATTCCCAACAATCACCATGAGAGTAAAAACCACGTAGCTAATGACTATGAACAATGACAAAAACTAAGGTTATGATAATTAAATCCAAAAAGATCATCTATGATAGTTTCATATATGACAACAATATTTGGGAGGAATTGTCTTCTTACAAATATTTTGGAATCCATATTTATCACAAGCTTAATTGAAACTATACCATTGAAAAAAAGTTAAATGAAGAATGGAAAAATTATTATAGATTTGAAAATCTGTAGATATATATTGAAATAGTCCAGAAGCATCAACCCCATATCCTACCTCGTCAATAGCCATGAACTCTACCCCTATTGTTACCCCATATCCTACCTCGTCAATAGCCATGAACTCTACCTCTATTGTTGGACCTCCTGATTTGTCGAGCCTTTTTAGAAACCTGAGCCTATAGCCAATCGATTTATTTCATGGATCCAATTCAAATTAAATGTACGAGATGCAATAAGGTGTACTTGACTATGATTTTCCGTATAAATCAATTCAAGACAGAAGGTTCACATTTACTCCATGGTAGTTTTCGAAGTTGAAAGCAGACGTTTTATGCATTGTTTTATCCAAGTCTGAAAAAGTAGTTTACACATATATTGAGGTAAGGAATATCAAACTTCAGAAACCTTACATAGATTTTTTTAGATTTTTTAGGGGGATTACAAAGATAAAAGGTAGGCTCAGCCAATGAATTATGCTGAGCCTGTGCTGAGAATCCAACCTCTTTCACATTTTTCAGTCACATCAATATCACTGACATGATTTCCATGCATATGGTTGTTTCTTTCTTTTTGCCTCTTGTATTTGTTCCAATCATTTTGTTCATGGAAATGTTTGTACTGCGCTTGAATGAACTTTCCTTTTCAAAACATACCTGTAGGAATATATGAATAGGAATGCCCAACAAATGTTGTTCGGTGTGGATGACAACACCATGAGATTATTGAAACAACAGTCAATGCTACTGAAACTGCAACTTTTTGAATATTACAGTCAATGCACTCGATGATAGTTCCCTGGTCTATGACAAGAGTTGAGAATCCCTTCATCTGGAAGTTGCAATCATATGAACACTGCAATCAAATACAGCATGAATATAAACGTTCAATGTTCAGAACTTTGATCCAGCACAGAATGCGTCCATGGAAAAGCTATCCAATCCTATATGAAGAGAATCGGGCGAGTCCAAATATTTCATGGATTTTATATTTAGCCTATTAAATATGTTTTCATACTTGACATGTGTAAAAAAAAATCCATTAAATAAGATTTCTTAAAAAAATAATTTTGAAGAATTGTTTTCCTAAGATTTTATTATATTCACAAAATGTAAAAAAAAGGAACATGGATCTGCCAAAGATGGAAACCAGACTCCAAACCCTGCACAAGCCAACACGGTGAGGATTTTTCATCAAGATTAGGTCCATTACCAAATATACATTTCCATAGAAACTTTATATGAGGTCTATAGCCATAATACTTATCTATACTCGAGAGAAGAACTTAAATATAGAGGTCTAGTGTCGACAAACTTGAACCCTGGACTAAAAGACAAAAAGAAACAAGAGCCATCCTATCACCCTGGTTCCTTAGCCTGATGGCCTTTGCTTGGGGTTGGGGTGCTTTCTCGCACCTTCGCGTTCCCTACATCCTAGTTTGCATCCACATCGATGGGGCAATTGAAGGAGCTTGGAGGGATCTGCTCCATTGGACTAGTCTCTCGATGATCCTATTGTTGACCTCCCTGATAAACTCAGAATTTAATCCCCATGTTGGGACGTGCAGTACAACTCAAAATTGCCCTCCAGAATGTGGATGACATGCAACAGCTCTGCCTAGTCTCTCTTGGTCTTTTACAAGGCTTGACCTACGATGGCTTTGACCATCCAATAAGTTTCAAGCAACCTAAAATATTGAGTCTCCCTAGTTCTGACATGGACCGGGTCGTTCACCCAGTCGCTAGTCTTGGCTACAATCTCTTTATCTGGGAGGTCGTTACACTGCTGCCACACCAAATCTTCCACTGCTTCTACTATCTGAATCTCCTCTTTCGAGCAAAATTCCCAGAATTTTTCCTCCACTGTCGTTGTGTTCCTTGCAGCTCGGATGGACCTGACAGGGCCTTTTGAAGACGAGGCTTCCTTGTCGTTGCGGCCTAAATGTTGGAGATACTTCACACACACCTAGAATTTATTTTTCCTAAGGTTTTCCCTATGTTTATTAGTCATTATTCAGTCTCCTATAGTTTAAGGAGAATATTATCTTTAGTTCACACTTCAGTTTGATCAGTTGAGTGGAGTCTAGATGTCACATTGGGATCATCACCAGCTAATTCGCATTGTCCTTGGAATTATCACTAGACTAGCACATTACTCATGATTCCCTTATCTCCTCCTCACTTCACTACATTTCAGTCAGTTAACTGAAAATTGAGAGACTAGTTAACTTAGACTAGGTGGCAATTCACTCCTATAACTGCTTGAGAGGCTAGACTAGGTGGTAGTTTACTCTCGTAACTGTTGGTGTGTGTCCAGATAACTCTAGACCACCACTATGGCACATTGGCTTCTCCTCCAATGCGCATTAGTTGAGTTATATAGAGTATATCATGTGTAAATTATCATTCATTCATTTGGTTAATGAGAATTCTTCCATTCTTTCTCTTCTTCTTCTCTTTTCTCATATTTTCTCTGCAAATTGTGTATGCCATTTGCTAGTTAGATCTATTTTGTGTAGGTTCAACACATTTACATGGTATGAGAGTCGACAGATTGCTAAGTAAAAGACACACCATATTATTTGCATGGAAGGAGAATATGTTAATGCATCTTCGAGGCAAAGGATTATACAGGTTAACCATGAACACAGAAATTGAACCAACATCAACCATAGAAAAATCCAAGTATCTAAATCGAATGGATGAAGCATTTGGAACAATTTGCAGTCTCATTTCTCTTGAACTCCTATTTCACATATCCTCCTGTAAAATCCCCAATGAAGCTTGGACCACCATGGAAGGGATTTTTGGCAAATAGGACGAGACGAGGGGACACATGCTCTAGGTGGAATTTCTCACTTTGGATCCAAAAACGTTCGACAATCTCCAAGATTTCTTTACCAAATATAAGGATTTGTTGTCACAACTCAAGGCTTACTGGGTTGATAAATCTAAGGAGGAGAAATAAAGGGTTCTTACCATTCTCTCCAAACTTGGTCCGAAATAATCAATGTTTGTATCTACATTTCATTTAGTTAGGCTCGCCTCTAGAGCCACCTAGACGATGCCCTCTCTTGAGGCCTTTATTGATTCTCTGACACGGGAGCAGAACAAGCTCATCAATATGGGAAAAATCAAAGGCCCAAAGGCGCATGCACTTACTGTGAAAGATGGTAGCGGTCATCAATATCAAAAATCTAAAGACAAAGAAAAAAATAAATCACATGCAAATCCAAAGAAGGAAGGGTACTCAAAACACTTCAACGATGTCTCCGGATCCAAAGGTAGAAAGAGAAGAAAATGGGAGAAATGCACTTATTTCCATAAAGGATTTCATCCGGAATCTGCATGTGTGCAGAAACAAATATATCAAATGGCTCAAATACTTCAGCAAAACAACCTTGGAGATTGCATCCTTGAGGGTGCCAAGAAGAATAAGCCAGAAGATCAAAATCCCAAGAAAGACAATTCTAGCCATGCTTTGATTTCCATCAACTCCTCTCTCGATGCTTGGATCGTAGATTAAGGTGCATCACACCACATGGCTGCCACAAAAGAAGTCTATTCTTCATTGGATGCATGCAAAGATCCTCCTATTATGATGGGGGACAACTCTCCAATCGAGGTCAATGGCAAAGGAAGAATTGACCTCACAAACGGAAGCTTCGAGAATGTGCTACACGTTCCAAAACTTTTTGTCAATCTTCTCTCTGCGTATTAGATGACAAACTCCATCACTGAAAATAGAGTCATATTCACACCTAATGTAGTGGATATCTATGACATGCAAACCAATTCCAGGGTTGCTACCAATGAGGTAAATCATCAATCTAGACTCTACACATTTTCTGAATTTATTGAACCAGATTCTACATTACTTCTTACCCATGCTGATGAAAGTAGTAGGATATGGAATGAAAGGTTTGGGCATTTAAATTTCAGATATATGCAACAACTTAGCAAGAAGGGAATGCTTGATGGTCTACCTGGCATCCACTTCTCCAAAGGAATTTGTGAGGGATGTGTTCTTGGAAAACACCCTCAAAAGAAATTCGACAAAGGAAAGACTCTGAAGGATTCATTTCCTTTAGATCTAATCCATATTGACCTCATGGGCCCTTTTCCGCATCCATCAATCAGTAAAGAAATGTACGTGCTCATTTTTTTTTATGATTTCTCACGCTTCACGTGGATTTTCTTTTGCAGGAAAAAATCAGAGGTCTTTCAACACCTCAAAGTTTTCAAAGCCCTTGTTGAGACACAGTCAGAAAAAAATCAAATTCCTCCAAACAGATAATGGGGGAGAGTATGTCAACCATGAGATACAAAATCTTTGTCATGAGGCGGGGATTCAGTTGCAGCACACGGTTCCCTATACTCCGTAGCAAAACGGAGTTTTTGAGCGGAAAATAGATTTCTAAAAGAAATGGCATCTTGCATGTTACATGCAAAGTCACTTCCACACAGATTATGGGTTGCAACACTTAATTGTGCAACCTACATCCAAAATAGATATACCCATAGATTGTCAAGGATAAGACCCCCTATGAGGCTTGGAGCGGCCTTAAACCGGAAGTGACCCACTTTCGTATTTTCGGTTCACATGCATGGGTTAGGATTCCCTCTGAGAAGCGAAAGACACTTGATCCACAGAGCATAGAGTGTATCTTTATTGGATACCCCGATGGTGTGAAGGGATACAGACTCATTGATCTTTCCTCAGACCGGCTCATCATTGAGCGGAGTGTCCAATTCGAGGAAAGTGTCTCGCATGTACTTCAACAGTTGCATGCAGACAATTTTGTTCTTCCACCTATCATAGATGATGAGCATGCACATGTCAAATCTTCTTTAGATAAGAGTTCGGATTTAGAGGATTCAAATGATCCAAATAAAGAGTCAGTACAGTCAGATGTAGAGTCAATGCATGCATATGCAAATGCATAGTCAGAGAAGAGGCCCAAGTAGGAAAAGGCTACTCTTCAGGATGCAGAAGATCTTGTTGGGGATCCAAATGATACTACGAGGACTCAATATGATCTCGAGGAGCCTCCTCTTGCACTCACTGCCACTGAACCGATGCCACCCAGACATATTTTCTAGGTTCAGTATTCAGATCCATGGTCCTATGGTGAGGTTGTTGGAAATACCTTTTGGGAATCCACCATGCAGGAGGAGTACAACTCCCTCCTTGAGAACCAGACTTAGGATTTGGTTCCCCTTCCTTCAGGAAGGAAACTTGTCAGGTGCAGATGGGTCTACAAGACTAAGAGCATAGTGGATGGATAGGTTAGCAGATACAAATCCAGGCTAGTTGCCAAAGGATTTTAGCAGGTGCATGACATTGAATATGACGAGACCTTTGCTTCAGTAGCGAATATGGATTCCATACGTTTGGCACTTTCCATTGCGGAAACCAAAGGATTGGAAGTCCATCAGATGGACATGAAGAATGCATTTCTTCACGGAGATCTCTCTGAGGAGATATATATGTAGCAACCCCAGAGATTTATGCAGGATTCATCTTTGGTTTGTCGACTAAACAAGTCTCTTTGTGGCCTCAAGCAGGCCCCGAGGGCATGGTATGCCAAGATGGACTCCTACCTGTTGTCACATAAATTTATACGTTGTATTGTATGTTATATGACCAACGCCTACAGCTCACGGTTATATTAAAACCATACGCCCACGCCACGGTCGCATTGATATACCATATGACTTGACGGAAGCGCGGGATGCATGGATAGGGATAGCCCCCGGATCCCGGGAGGTTACCACAGGACTCAGAGCTGATCCAACGAGAGTGCAGGGCGGGGGTTGTAACCATTAGCCCCGTGGCCATATGATTGCGCCACAAGACCGGGAGCGGGAGCGTATGGAGGGGGGCCAGCGCATGGGCGTGTGGCCACATGGCCCCCCATATGACCGAGAATCTAGGGGTGCGCGCACGAAATCGGGGGCCTAGCGCCTAAATTCATTATAAAGTGGGTTTTTTATGTAAAGTTTGGTTTTTTTATTGTTAAATATGCCTATTTTTGGCTGATTCTCTCCATTTTTGGGGAATATTGGGCATTTTTGGAGCCCAAATTCTTGGAGGAAGTTGGAGATGAGCAACCAACTTCAAAGCTATATAAACCAGGCCTGTTTGAGGCCATGGGAGAGCAGTCAGAGTAGAGTTATGCTGAAGAAAAGCCAAGCCAAAGTCAGTTTGATGCAGAGAAGCTTTTGAGGAGGAGACGCTGTCGGATCATTTCTGGGAGCTCCAGACGTCCGTTTTGCGTTCCGTTTTCTTTACAGGGTTCTAGAGATCTAGACGAACATGATCAGATCAGTCTTGTAGCCATTTGGCATTGCAACTATGTACTTTTGAGCTTTTGAACAGAAATAAAGAAGCCTCCCCCACATAGACAAAGGCCCGGAGACGTAGGCAAAAGTTGTGCCGAACTCCATTATCAATCTGCGTGTTATGGTTTGTTGTCTATATTTTTATTTCAGATCTGCATATGTGTATATGGCTGTTATAATTCCTCTTCTTTCCTCATTCTTTCACTAAGTTTCTCAAATGGTTAATTAACGCATGCAAAATTAAAACTCAACCATAAGTCATTAAAAGATCCTATGGATCAAGTGGTATCAGAGCTAGTTGACGTTTGGATTTGAGTTTTGCATGTTAACCAGGGAAAAGCTATAGCATGGTGAAGGCGAGATTGTTGCAGAGAAT
>JASDQU010401713.1:0-10803 GCA_032191745.1 Picea mariana | reverse complement strand
TCATTAAATTCCATACCTCAGATTGGTAGCTTTTAAGATGCGGAGACAGACAGTGGATAGAATCTCTTACCTGTCTAACCACTATTTCGGAGTCGCCAAAGACGGTCAAATTTTGAATGTTCATATCCAAATCTTTTCTGAGACCTTGCAGTAAAGCCTCATATTCTGCAGTGTTGTTAGTACATTCAAATTATAACCTACATGTAATCAATTTTTTGTTACCTTTCGAATCGATAATGACGCAGCCTGCACCATCTCCTTCTTTGGACTTTGACCCGTCGAAATAAAGAGACCAAATTTGATTTCCATCGAGTACATGAGACCGTTGCGTAGAAGTTGTTGGCTGCACATATGCTACAATCTCGGACTGTTGTTCTGGATTGATGATAGCTAAAGCCTCGGCCATGAAATTGTCGAAAAAGGTGTCCATCCCTTGTACTTTGGGTGAATCAGCAGAAGGTGTAAATGGTTCGTTGGGATCGTTCAAATCTGTGACCGTGAACTTAATGTAGCACTCATGATTTACCTTGATCTTGTTAGGCTTGCCGTTGTCTGGAAGACATAGGTGAGACCAATCTGTCGCAAAATAACCGTGTAGCTGTTCCGACCAGTCCCTGCTTAAAAAAAGACCATACACTTCTGGAATATCCACAACAATAACATCAATGACTTGATGAACCTTGGGGTTAGACGATAATCTTATAAGCACATTCTTTAGTTCGCCTATAACTTTAACATTGGTCCGATCAAGTTGTATGATTTTTAAAGTAGATGGTTCAACTTCAGCATTAATCTTCTGGCATACAGACCATGGAATCACATTGGATGACACTCTTGAGTCTACCATACAATTGTGCATGTTTCTATTAAAGATTTTGAAAGTTAACAAAAATGGAGGTACATTTTTGCGAGTACTAAGAGTGGTAGCTTGTGGCTTTTTACTCGCAGTTTCTAAAGCTACTTTATCTACATTATTTACATTATTTACATTACTGACATTACTTACAGGAAGGCTTCCTTTATCTTGAGGATCAGGATTGTTTTTAGTGGAAGTCTTTTGAGGAACTTTGTTTTGCACAACCTTGTTACCACTTGAATTACCATTTTTTCCATTCTCTGAGATATTTTGTAACATTTTTTGTAACAGAAATAGAAATTTCAATAACTCATAAACAGAAATGTTAGCTCTCAACTTTTTAAGATCTTCAACTACATCATAATCTAAGTTGGGGTTCACATTACTCTGTTTATTCTCAGCCGGTTTAGATTGCTTTGGAGGCAAAGTTGTAGTGTTTTCGAAAGAAGGTTTGTTTGCTATCTTACTCCTGGTATTATAGGGATGAACTGTCTCGAAGTTAGATTGAAAGATGTTATCCGAGAAGTGTCCAAAAATGTTTGGAGAATACTACTCTTCTTGAATTGTCTCTTGTTCAACTATCTCCTCAGGAATCTCAGGAGGCATCAAGTTATCTTGGGCTTCTAGAATTGTTTAAAGGGTGCATTGCAGACTTTCTAGATTAAGTCCTTCGGTGGTTGGATTAGGTCGGTTGGTGGGAAAAGGATTTTGGAACGGGTGTTTGTAAGGCCCTTTGCTCAAAGAAGCTTCTTCAGACATCCTTTTTAAGTCTATAACTTGATTTGACAGTTTTTGAACAACTTTAGTTAAGTTTTCTAAATCCGAGATTTCAGGTTGTGTTTTACTTTGAGTAGGTATGGGGAGGATTTCGATCTTCTTTTTGGAATAAGAACTAGTCTCTGTTTCATTGCTAGTAGATTCTTTAAGACTAAGTATATATTTTCCAATCTGGTTGGCCTCCTTGAAGGCTTCTAACAATGTGGCTTTCTTAGATCGTTTAACCCAAATAGCTATACTTTGATGCAAATCTTTAGTGTAGTATGCTATTATAAGATTCTCGGTGGGCATGGAATCAGTAGGGATTCAATTTTTAAGTGTTAAGAATCTTTGATTAAAGTCTTTAAATTTTTCTTTTGTGTTCATTCTTAAGCTAGAAAGGTCCATGACTAGGACTTCCAGAGGCTTACCATCTCTGAAATTTTCCAAAAAGAATGACTCAAACTTTTCCCAAAACATGATGGTATGGGGTTGCTGGGAAAAGTACCATGTAGATGCATTGCCCTCGAAATTATAGGGGAACAACCTATAGACAACATCTTCATGCTTGACATTGTGGAGTCTTATGGCTAACATAAACTTTTTAATGTGATCTTCAGCGATCTGTTTTGAGTCAATGTAAAACTTGGGAAGCCATTTCTCTGGATGTTTAGGTAAAGGATGTTGAGCTCCAAGTACAGCTACAGCATCCTGGTCGAGCCAAGGTCTAGCAGGGTTGTTCTGATTTGCCATTGGTGTAGTGGGTGTGGGATGCTGAGAAGGGGAACTGCCTTCGTCAGAGGAACCTCCTCCAGAAGAGGAAGGAGATGATGGAGGTGGTGAAGGAGGTATCCCAGATCCTCCTACATTAGGATTTAGGATTGGATCTGTAGGATTCACAATGATATTAGTGCCTCCTAATTGTTCTCTAATATCAGAGAAATCTAAAGGTTGGTCCGACGGACATTTTGGTTGCCTCAAACGGGCTAAGGCACTATGTGTTCTTATGAGAGATTGATGGACAATCTCTTGTATGTCACAACCTGTAGGATTAGGGGTTACTGACTCAACTGTGATCCGTGGATCATCGGTTGAAGTGGTCGTTGTTTGAAAGGGAATATTATCGTTCGAATGGCTTCTAGTCACTATAGGTGAGCGATTAGGTAGTGGAGGAGTCTTGCGACAAACTCGTGCCATTAATTAATTTCAGGCCCTCCTTCTAGCGCCATTTGTTGACGAGCGAAATTGACCGTCCATCAACTGGGAGAGTGGATACGGTCCGAGGTTGTCTAATAACCCAAGCCGTTTGGGATAACCCACCCTGACGGATTTAGCGGCTCCATTAGCCAATCTAAGTCCTAAGAAAACAAAAAAGAAAACTACTCTAAATTAACTAATCTAACTAAAAACAACTATTAAAACAAACTAAACAAATCTAACTATTATATAAACAAACTATTATGTAATACTATGCTAACTCTACGAAATTAAATATCTAACTACTAACAGAAATAAATCTTATTCACAAATGTACAATATTTACAATTTACAGATTTGAATGAAAACCTGAAAAACTCATTTGTATTATGTCCTAAGACAGGGAGAGCTATTGTTTTTTGATTTTTATGATTTTATGAAAAAGAAATAAAATAAAAACTAACTAAACTAAACAACTAATATACTAACTCTAACTACAAATCTAAACTACACATATATCTAACTGAACTACTTAAATTATACTAACAAATTAACTATCAAATAAATAGCAAACTGACCTGGAGAAACGCTCCAGGTTTGTCCTGTATATGCAATGATTG
This sequence comes from Picea mariana, assembly GCA_032191745.1. Taxonomy (NCBI): domain Eukaryota; kingdom Viridiplantae; phylum Streptophyta; class Pinopsida; order Pinales; family Pinaceae; genus Picea; species Picea mariana. Next base: position 7,374 of record JASDQU010401713.1, on the reverse strand, counting down.
CCTTAGCTGATCGGAGGGAGGAAACCCGCACCGGATTCTCCAAGAGATTCTTGTAAATGGAAAGTTGTAGTGCTCTTTAAATATGATTACAGGACAAACAAAACATAAAAATTACAGCGATCTTATGATTTATAAATCTTCACAGTTAGATAAATCTGTATGCAAAGATCTATACAAAATGATTCAATTAACGAAGAAGAGAAATATGTGATTCATTAACTGAAACAAAGTAATTNATGAGAGCTAAAGTAGTCTATAATCAACTGCAAACTGACATGCATAAAACTTGAAACAAAAGTTTGATATATTGAAAGCGAAAGCTGTTACAAGACATCAACTCTCATCTCAGTTTGTATCATAAATCCATAGCCTGGTTCTCCCACAAATGAGGATGATATTATTACAAAAAATAAGAAGTATTTAAAGACTTCCCACAAGGTAAAACATCCATGTGGAAGTTATCAAAACTGTTTACACAAATCTGGGAAAATATCCCAAGTTTCTATCTCTAACTCAAACTAACAACTTAAAAATAAAACTATATCACACAAATATCTCCTAGACTGTCCAGCATGCCCAATGCAATTCGAATGTACCTGAAAAAGGACAAAAATGGACAAGTTAATAGGATATTTTGCTAATGAAAATGATAAAAATCTAATTCTAAAGACTAGCTACAGAATCTTGCGATTCTGTAGTTGGTCTAAATCAAACACAGAATAGTATTAAAAATCAATTCAAATCTCAGAAAATACATTCAAACTATCAAAAGATATTTGATTTCTAAAAGCCTCATTCAAATCGACACTTGTATGCAAATTGAACAAACTAAATCAAATGATAACAGAGATAGCTACACTCTGTTTAATTCGTTATGACCAATTCGGGTAAACAGCATCGTATTGGATAACCGAACAGTAATGAAATCATTTTCATAATCAATTGAAATCACAAATAGTTGCTTCAGCTATCCACAAGATCACTTCGAATCCAAACCAAATCAATAGAATCATTTTCTCAAATTGATAGTACTATATTAAACATAAACAAACGATCCATGCTATTAGCGAATCAAATCAAAATTGGTATGTAAATTATCAGAAATGAAATCATAGGGGAATTAGTTGGTTGATAACAGGATCTGTAAGAATCGTCCAAACGTTTTTTATTGCCAATTAGGGGCAGACAAAATCGATTGACATTCAATGAAATCATTACTTGAATTCATTTCAAAACGAACTATTAACCTAATTTTCTCATACGAATTCAACAGAGATAACATATGTCGACCTGAGTTTAACAAACTCGTTTTTAAAATTAAAATCAACAGAGCAGCATCAATTCTATTTTCGATACGAATCCAACTCATAAAAAACAATCATGCTAATTCAAGATACGCAACAATCCAATCAAAACAAGAGGGAATCGAACGGTATGAGTTTTACATAGTCGTTATGAATCAACACAGTTCCATGATTTCGACGAAGTGATCTTTTTCACAGGTCAAATATAATCCAAATCCAAACGAAAATGTTGACAAAACAGAGTCGTTTTTCCAATTTAATAGACTACATCGTATTTATCACGTCAATTCAATCCTATGAAATCGTTCCCAAATCAAACCATAAAAACTAAATCAGAGCCGATATGATCCAACCACAACAAACTCATACCAAATCAAAACATAGTCGTGCTCTGATTTTAGCATAAAAATCTCCTGTACAGGTCAGATGCAAACAAAATCCAAGCTAAAGCAAACTTCATTGATCACATTAATGCAAACTAACAGAAATTTTCTAAAACGAATTACACCAAGTCAAAACCAATCGATCACTTCTACCAAGTTGGGCACGATAAAATTGCATACCAAAATCATAACCATATTCGAATTTATAACCGTTTTGATAATCAAACCATGACAAAATTATTTTGAATACTAAATTGACTTATCAAAACTCAAAAACCGACTCATTATATTAATCCAAGCAATTGATAAAACAAAATTGAAATCGAAATTCATACCTGGATAATCAACAAAGAACTTGGTCATAACAGTTTGGAATTGACGAAGGCTGTAGCCGATTCGACATTCCTAAATACGATGGAACCAGTGGTTTTCTGCTTCTTGTCATTAGCTTGAAGCTTGTCCCTTTCACTAGTCAACACTGTAACTTGGTTTTCCAAAGATTTGATTTTCAACTGTAATAAGGGAACGTCGGTATAGTAGCGTTCCAACCACACATTACATTGTTTACATGACGACTGCCCGAGCTTCGAAATAACAGTCGAGGGTTGTTTAAAACGCCGAGGGTTTCATTAGGTAGCTTGATCCCTGGGTAGCTAGGATTGTTCTTTAGGCAAGGGGGTAAATTATAAACAAAGTCATAGGGTGGCTCGAAACACAAACCATGGGAATAAGGGTACTCACTAGCCAAGAAGCGCTCGATATCAGAGTCAGAATCTTCGTTGAGGACTATGGGATTTTTATCAGCATTTGGCTTAGGTTTATTCTAGTCCAGTCTCGATATGAGTCGAGCATTCTTTTTACCTTTGTCGTTGACAGTATGGTTACCCTTAACCTTCTTGCTCACAGGATTTTTTACATCCTCAACCTTGTCTGTTATAACGTCGGGTAGGTCGATATCAGGGCTGACCGAGGGTTTGGGAGAGGGTAGAAGGGCATGAAAAGGCACGGGTGGCCCGACCTTAGTCTCACTAACCACAGACTTATCAACTTGGACAGACTTTGAATCAACAAAACCATTTCGAGAGAGAAAAGCTTGCCAACTATCGTCGTGGAGGTTTAAATGATGAACGACGATGAGTCTGATCAGGCCATGGTGAAACAAGCTACTATCGGCCTTCTCTCGTTTAAACCTCTTAGCCATTTTATAAAGACTACGCTGGAAATAAAATGTCACATTCAATGGATAACCCATGAAATTCATTAACAGTCGAAGGTGATAAAGAAAAACCAGTCCATACCGACCCTCACAGGTCACGAATTGTTTAACCACTATCAAAATATCATGCCACCTTGGTTTAAGCGTGGAAATAGGCATACCTCTGTCATAGGATGTGACCTTCCGTGAGACGAACAATAATGGCCATGGCACCTCCTCAACTTTAGAGTTTTTAAACCATCGCTGGCCCGTGGCTGCTGATCCTGTGGCAGAGCTGATGAACTCTTCACTGATTTCAAGTTGAATGTCACCTATTTTGTCCCTACACCCATCAAAAGTCAGGGTGAACTTCTGTGCAACAAACAAATTAAAACCCTCAAACCTCTATACAAACGTGAGCCAACCATTATCTTGTGAATATTTTCGAGCGTTATCGAACAGTAGCAGGGCTTGACTACCATTCATCTCAATTCGCACCACTGGTGCCATGGAGAAGAGAACATGGTGAGCGATGTGAATGAGCCAGGGTTTGAACGTAGCATACACATGAGCAGAACGCTCACAGGCTTACCTGATGCTAGCAGAGATGAAACAGGGATAGGGGTAAGCATTAATGACATCATGCGAAGGTGGTGAAGCTATTTCTTTCCATGCAGAATAGTCATTACCATGGTACAACCGTCGGCGCTTTCAACTATTCAAATCACAACGCATATGTGTTACAACTATGCCACTTCAATCAATCAATCGAAACCTTTGGTAAGTGGATAAACCATTCGCGCGATCAAAAGTTATACCATAGTTGTTTTTTTTTAAATCAAACATATGAATCAAAACCAATACCAAGTGTTGTATGAAACGATTCACACCAAGGGTTTAACCAATGTGCCAATGCATTTGTATACCAATGTGCCAAGTAAATTGATCAAATAACATGTAAATCCAATCACCAATGTATCACAAACTCAATCACTCATGAAACGAAATCAAAGAATGTCAAATAAGTATAGATCAAAAGGTATTGCCAACTGTATAATGATAAGTAAAATGTAAACGCAATGGGCATATCGACAAGAATGATAACGACAATTCAGTGAATATTTTAATGCGACTTCGAAAACCAAGTTTTCACGCTTATAGTCGTGAAAACAAGAACGAAGGTAAGAGTGTAAATAGCGCAAAAATAAAAGTGTCGTTTATTTGAGAATTGCGATGAAAAATTAAGGTTTGCAAAACACTGGTGTAGGCAGCTTATAAGGACAGTAGAAAAATGTGAATTGGTTGCCAACAGCCCCACACTTACTCATTGTATGGGTGGCTTCCCATAGAGATTTTAGGTGGACAGCCCCATACAAAGATCTTTCACAGGCAGACCTTGAATCACACTTGCTTTAAGATGTTGTTGGGTACCACTATGACTATGATACATTTATGTTATACCTAGAGACCTTATACCTTACAAGTATATGTAGTACAACCCCCTAATAATGATAAATCAAGTATTATCCTACCTTTATTGACTCTTAATATGGATGCTACTATACATGTGTAGTCTTGTCATCTTATTATTCATCTATAGTAGCCTAGTTTCTTTGTCCAAGCTCTACCACTTAAGCCTCAACTAGAGATAGTCCTTATTCTTGATAAAGAGAAAGAGGTTGTTGATGAATTTATCCCTCCAAAGTTTGAAAGTCTACCTTTCCTTGAATGTTTGGAGTATGATCCTCATCGTCCCATGAATAAAGAGGATCTTGTTGCGCAACCTTATGTTTGATTTTAGTGGTCTAGAGGAGTATGATATTGTGTAATCCAAAACCATAAGGATAGATTTGACAATTCTTTCCCATCTATTTGGTTAAACTAATCTGATCTTTTATAATTCAATTTTTTATATTGAAACCATGGACTATTACATGGTACATACTCCTCCTCATGTTGTTTACCCTCTATGATGTCCTTCATCTAGACTGCTCAATCATCATCCTCTCTCTCTATAGAATCTTTTTGGCTACTTAACATGTTTTAGAGTTCTTGTTTTTGCTTTTTATGAGCAAGTATCCTACGTGGCTTCTTTTGTTTTTTTAATCCTTAAAGTCAACTAGTAGCATAGCCCATATTATGAGCTTGCATTATATTATAGAACTAGGCCATTTCATGGGAGGGAAGTCTCATTATCCTTCCTTCTATCCCTCCTTATCTCATCCCATTACCTTGAAAGATAATAAGGCAGAGGGTGTATACATTTATATGATGGACTCCTTTAGGTCTGATCATGACCTTCTCCTTATCCACAAGGTACAACTACCTTCCCTTCTTCTCCATAGGTCCCTTGAGCATATAGTTTGTAACTATGACCCTCATTATTCTTTTTTGCTTTCTATGACTATGGTTTAAGAATAAGGTTGTATTAGAAAAAGATGTGCTAGACCTTCTATTGGTTTTTTATACCTTTTGATGCCTGAAAGGGGTCAAGTGGTTATAAAACGCACGCAAATGCCAATTGAAGCGGTTTATAACCCACCCGTTAACCTTCACCATGGGTTGGTATTTAAAGGTTCTTTAACTAATTATCTAGTAAGTTCACTATATTGAGAAATTGATGTATCAGATAATGAAGCGTAACCCTCTGTTGAGCCGGAGTGGCTTATGGTTGGTAATGTGAAGGAGCACATTTCATATTCTCAATAGCATTGGAATCCTTACCTCATGAGTTGCCTCATGTTAGAGAGAAAAGGGTGGAGTACTTGCCTCATTAAATGATATCTTAGGCGAGCTTTAAGGTTCTATTTAAGTTTCTACCCACTGAAGGAACTATCCACTAGTCAGGTGTTGGGGCTGGCCTCATGAACTGATAGATTCTATTTCTGGATAAGAGGAATCACCAGTGTGCCTCATGAACTGAAAGGATATGTTCTAGGCTCTACCTTCTCTCTTGTTCGATATAATAAACATATTTTATAATCAACTCTTCCCTTCTTATATGAGCATATTTCCTCCCTTGTTTATTTCCCTTAAGGATATATGCGGAGTGAACTAAATGGTCGGTAGCATAAGGAATGATATCTCTACTGAGATCTCTACTATATCAATTCATTTACTAAATGAGATATCCAAAGGGATCAAATTAGAATAGGTGAAAGAGCCAGAGGCGATAGAGCCATATAACCATTGCCATAGAGATCCCAGGACTATTTTCCATCTGGGTTCAATAACTCGAATTTGGCTCTAGTAAACTCGATGAATTCCTTCCTATTTCGGAAATAAAGAGATCCTTTCCTTCCTTGACTTAATCTTCCTTGCCAGACCTACCCTGCTTGGGATATAGTTATTTGACAGGCTTGCTTTGGTTTATGTTGCAAGCTTGGGAGGTGGGGGGGACTTTGATCTTAGATACTTTCTCACTGAACTTATGGAAAAGAAGGGTGAGAAAGGTTGGTAGCATGGTCGCACATTAAAACAAAGTAAATGTAGGTAGAGTAAAGTTTAATAGGAAAGGTCAAAGTGCCTACCTCCTAAGCATTCCTTCCAAATCCAGTAGAGTCAGTTGTTTCTTGTGTTGTTGATGAAGCAATTGTTGGTTCAGTATATTATGGCGTTGATTAGTAGCACCCACCACTACACTACCCACCACCAGGTAAAGATCCAGATCCACCGACATAGGTTACTGCCTCTTATCACTATTCATCTCTGGTAGGGAGATCTAAGAGGTACTCTTTTAGGAAGGAAGGGGTATTCCTAGGAAGGATGCCACCTCCTTCTAAGGATGCCACCAGACTGAAGAATGTGTGCTATAGAAGGCATTAACGGGAAAGGATGGGAACGTGGCCTTATAAGTTCTTTCAATTCAGTTAAGTACCATCAGTAGCCAAGGAAATACAGTTAAGTTTTGTAGCCAAGGAAAGAAGTAAGTGAGTAGTTACTAATGCTAGGAAAGTATTAGCAATGCTTATATATGTAATTACGCTTTAGCATCGTTTTTCATTACCAGGTAGAGAATTCATGAATCAATATTGTATATAAAAGGATACTCTTTCTAGAATCTCATGTATAAATAGAGATAGCATTTGTTATATTAGACACTTATTTCTGCTTGGATAATTGTGTCTTCTCTTTCTCTTTATCCTTCAATCTCTCTCTTACTAAAGAACACGCATGCCATCCTTCCTCTAGGCAGGGTAGATGGGATCGGCATATCACCTACCGTAACTCACTTACTGGCAGGCACGCCTTCCGACACTACTGGTTCCTCGTGAAAATCTTGAATGAACGCCTCTTTACAAAGCATGAGGGCACTTTCCTTGGTCGTAGGGAGAGGTAGCCTTATAAAAAGTGAAATTATTTCACATGAGTTAGCGAGTAAAAGCACCACAACTCACCACAGATATCCTAGATAGAAACAATAAAGAGAACTCCTTTCAAACTTGACGTGCATGAAATACAGAGTTTGTGTCGGGGCCTAACCAAAATGACA
>JASDQU010401710.1:0-10813 GCA_032191745.1 Picea mariana | reverse complement strand
AGGGGCACTATGACATCAATGGGACCCTATGGTTGAAATCCCAACCCCACCTGAAAAGGAATGTGTTCGATCGAGATATGAAGAGATCTGTTGTAGTTGTGTTGAACATAGGGGATACTCTCATCCCATGTGAAAATATGTTTAGAGTTGTACATGTGTTAGATATGCACGATCATTCTGTCAATGACCTATGTTTGACCATTGGTTTGGGGGTGGAAGTTGGTGGATTTGGTGAGTTTGGTGTCCAACAGTGACAAGAGGATGGACCAGAATGTTCTTAGGAACCTAGTGTCCCGATCTAATATGATGGTCTATGGTATCTTGAAGTGTACCCACACCCATTCTAAGAAGAGTTTGGTAGTGGCCCCTGCTGTGATATTCTTCTTTCAGGCTGTTAGGATGGCCTTCTTAGAAAACTGATCAACTGTTGGAGTTAATTCACACACACCTATGATTTCATTTTCCTAAGGTTTTTCCTATGTTTATTAGTATTTATCTAGTCTCCTAAATTTTAGGGAGAATATTCCTCTACGAGAATATTCTCTTCAGTTTTCACTTCAGTTTGACTAGTTGAGTGGAGTCTAGATGATGCATTGGTTTTGTCACCATGAAACATTGTGATCATAACTAGATAATGCACATTGTCCTTGGTATCATCACCAGACTAGCACATTACCCATGATTCCTTGATATCCTCCTCACCTCACTCTGTTTTCGTCAGTTAACTGAAGACTGGTAGACTAGTTAACTTAGCTAGGTGGCAGTTCACTCCCGTAACTACTCGAGAGACTAGACTAGGTGGAAGTTCACTCTTGTAATTGATGGTGTGTGTCCAAATCACTCTATACCACCACCATGGTGCATTGTATTCACATTTATTGTGCATTGGTTGAGTTATACAGAGTATATCATGTGTAAATTATTCATTTTCATAACAATTAATGCAAATTCTTCCATTCTTTCTCTCTTGCTTCTTCTTTCTCAATTTATCCATGCAAATGTGAGTGGTATTTTCTAGATAGATATATTCTGTGCAGGATCAACACATTTACATGGTGTCAAAGCCGACGAAATTCTAAGCAAAAGCTACACCAAATTATTTTTGCAGGTTCCAAAGATTGAAGACAGTGGAAAAATGAAATTCCCCCCAAAAATCATTCTTACACCTTACAATTACTTTGCATGGAAGGAGAGAATAATCATGCATATTTGAACTAGAGGATTGTACACGTTAAAAGTGAATACAGAGACAAAATCAACATCATCCATAGAAAAATACAAGTATCTAAATCGAATGGATGAAGCATTTAGAACAATTTGCAGTCTCATCTCTCCCAATCTCCTTTTTCACATATCTTCCTGTAAAACCCCCAATGAAGTCTAGACCACCTTGGAAGGGATATTTGGAAAATAGGATGAGATGAGGGGACACATGCTCGAGGTGGAATTTCTCACATTGGATCCAAAAAGCTTCGACAATCTCCAATATTTATTTACAAAATACAAGGATTTACTATCACAACTGAAATCTTGCGGGGTTGATAAATCTAAGGAGGAGAAACAAATGGTTCTCACCATTCTCTCCAAACTTGGTCCTAGATTATCCATGTTCGTATCCACATTCCATTTAGTCAAATTCACCTCTGGATCCACCTGTAATATTCCTTCTCTTCAAGAATTTATCGAATCCATGACACAAGAGCAAACCGAGCTCATCAACATGGGAAAAATCAAAGGCCTAAAGGCGCATGCACTTACTGTGCAAGATGTCAGGCATCACTATAAAAAATATAAAGATAAAGACAATAGGAAATGTCATGCAAATCCGAAGAAGGAAGGCTACTCAAAACCCTTCATCGATGCCTCCGGATCCAAAGGTGGAAAGGGAAGAAAATGGGAGAAATGCACATACTGCCATAAAGGATTCCATCAAGAATCCGCATGCATGCAAAAACAAATAGATCTAATGACTCAAATACTTTATCAAAATAAACTTGGAGATTGCATCCCCGAGGGTGCCAAGACGAAGAAGCTAGAAAATCAGAATCCCAAGAAAGGAAATTCTAGCGATGCCTTGATTGCCATCAACTCCTCTCCCGATGCTTGGATCGTAGATTCAGGAGCATCACATCACATGGCTGCCAAAAAATAAGTATATTCTTCATTGGATGCATGAAAAGGTCCTCCTATTCTAATGGGGGACATCTCTCCAGTCGAGTTCATCAACAAAGGAAGGATTGAACTCACCAATGAAATCTTTGAGAATGTGCTGCACGTTCCCAAACTTTTCGTCAATATTCTCTCTGTGTATCCGATGATGAATTCTGGCACCAGAAATAAAGTCATATTCAAACCTAATGCAGTGGACATCTATGACATGGAACGATATAGGTGGGTATTGGTGGCCACCCACCTATTCCACTTGGACCCACACCATTTTTTCTTTCAGTTTTTCATTTTCCTTAATTGTAGCACAATTTACTATTTTTAGCAGTTTTTCAGGTCCTGAACTTCTAGAGCCGTTTTGAGGCCCTAAACGATGTTTTTGGGCATGAATGCTTTGGTGAATATGAGTCTATTTTGGATTCGATATTTGCTATCGACAGTGTAGTCCTTGGCATAGATATTTGTAACTATGTATCATGTGCATCAACCAGAGATAGTATGTCAAAGCTACGACCTCGGGAAATTGATGTACCAATTTACCCCAACGGGGCCCATATTCTGGCGTTTCATCTCCTAGGGTTACGTTTGTGAATGTTTAAGGTTTTCCATTATTTCTCAATAGTATATAAGCCTTCGAGCCTCATTGTAACATAGATTTCAGAGGCTAGTAGCTGCCACATCTCTTCTCAAAGATAAGCTACCAATGCCCGAGCTATTTTATTTCCATTATGTCTATAAGCATATTTCAGTCATTTGTTGTTAATGAAATGAAGTTTTACTTCCACTGCATCTCCGCATTTATGTGTATTTCTATATTTCATTGTTTTCCTGCATAAATCCGGATCATGCAAACCAATTCCAGGGTTGCTACCAGTGAGGTAAATCATCAATCTAGATTGTATACTTTTTCTGAATTTATTGAACCGGATTTTGCTTTACTGCTTACCCATGCTGATGAAAGTAGTAGGATATGGCACGAAAGGTTTGTGCATTTGAATTTTAGATATATGAAACAACTTAGAAAGAACATATTGGTTTATGGTCTACCAGACATCCATTTCTCCAAAGGAATCTTTGAGGGATGTGTTCTTGGAAAACACCCTCAAGAGAAATTCGACAAAGGAAAGACTCAAAGAGCTTCCTCTCCTTTAGATCTGAACCATAGTGACCTCATGGGTCCTTTTCCAAATCCATAAATAAAAAAAAAGAGGTTTTTTCTCATTTTTGTTGATGATTTCTCACGTTTCTCCTGGATTTACTTTCTCAGGAAAAAATCCGAGGTCTTTCAACACCTCAAAGATTTCAAAGCCCTGGTTGAGACACATTCAGGAAAGAAAATCAAAGTCCTTCAAACTGATAACGGGGTAGAGTATGTCAATTCTGAGATCCAAAATATTTTTTATGAGGAAGGGATTCAGTTGCAATACACAATTCCCTATACTCCGCAGCAAAATAGAGTTGCTGAGCGGAAAAACAGATTTCTAAAAGAGATGACATCTTGCATGCTACATTGAAATTCACTTCCACAAAGATGATGGGCCGAAGCACTTAATTGTGCAACCCACATACAAAATAGATCTCCCCATCGATCTATCAAGGATAAGACCCCATACGAGGCTTGGAGCGACCTCAAACCGAAAGTGGCCCACTTTTGTATTTTCGGTTCACATGCATGGTGTTGGATTATTGAGAGGGGGGGGTGAATTAGTAATAGAGAAATTTAATCCTTTTTAACCACAAAATGTAAGTGTTATATCAATGCATCATTATCATACAATAGTTTTAGAGTAAATAAACAATGAACAAATGAGCAATCATACACATACACAGTACACCGGTGTTTTTACATGGAAACCCAAAGCGGGAGAAAACCATGAAATACTTTTTCTTATATGTCTTTAAGAATTACATTCATTGGAAGCACCAACTTCCTTTGTTTTCCAGCTGTAACTAGAAGAAGGCTCCAATCCCTATTCTCTCAGGATACAACTTGAGGGAAGCTCCAACTCCCTAATTCTCTGGCTACAACCAGAAGGAGGATACAACCCCTTATGTTCTCCAGCTACAACCGGAAGGTGGCTACAACCACCTTTCCTTTCCCCATCCAACTGACCTGTTGTAGAAGTAGAATGATGGAACCACTATCACACTATCACTGTGATATATACTGTTGTAAACCTATACCAATCAACCTGTACCAAACAACCTATAACAACCTATACCAAACAACCTGTAATCAACCTGTACCATAAACAAGTCCATCAACCATGCACCAACATGTACCTCAACCTGTACCATCAACGAGTGCATGAACCATGCACCAAATATGTATTGATAATGCATAAAATACACATAAACTATGACTCATCAAGATGTACCAACTTCATCAACTATACACCTCATGTCTTTGCCAACTCATCAACTACTTGTCTCAACCATGTACCCAACATGTACCTCAACCAAAATCCCTCATCAATTTCATCATCCAAATATGATTTGTAACTTTGTAATAGACCTGGTGTACATGATCACATACTTGCAAACCTTCCTTAACTTTAACAATAAGAGACGAGCATTTTCATCAAACTTTACTTTAGTCTCACATGAATAATTTTGGATTAGTCAACAACCCTAACTTGAAATAATCACAACTATGTACCTGTAATGAATAAATATCTAAAAATAGTACACAATTTTTTTCAGTGTCCTATATGCAATTCCTCCAGGTTTCACTACTTGGAACCTCTCAAAAAAGGAGTTATAGCAAAAATGGCATACCTTGTTGAATTTTGGCTTATTCTAGAGAGCGAACTTGTAGAGCGTGCCCTGCATGGAATATTTGTTGTATGGATATCAAAATAGTACAAATAATACTATAGACTATACTCTAATCAATAAATTTGGTCTTACTAAATTTGGATCTGTTATGAAGAAGTTATGACGTTTTTATCCGAAACACCTTTTTTAGACTAGTTTCAGGACTAGCCACAAACCCTATTTTCCACAAAGTGTAACTCCAAGAATACAACGACCCACAAGATAATTTTTTTATCACGGCTACTTGGATATGTTTCCTCAATGGCCTCCATATTCCACAGTCTGAATAATTTTATAAAAAATTTTATTGCGAAAATGGTGAGATGACCTGTAAATAACATACGTTAGAAAGAATCATTAAAATAATTTTTCCTCCCTTGAATTTCAACCTTCTTTACTTCACCTTCCCTATGAAATTAGCCTTAGATATCCTTTGGTTATCTTAGTCAATTGTATATATTTAATATGCTCAAGTGTGATTAAATGAGATACCCTTGCCTCTTATTTATAATTTTATGTAGCTTCCTCAAGGGGTTACCTTCTAACCATCTTAAACCACTTTCCTTTATTATGTAGCTTCACTTTATTATTTAAATAACTTTTTCTTTGCAACCACTTTGACTACTTTGACCTTTTGGGGCTTCTAGATGACTCATGAGGGTTCTCCAACTTCACATGGCCATAACTCTCTAATCGTGATGAGTTATGTGATGTTCCACATACCACTAGAAATGGCATGACATGTACTATCCATCTAGAATATTCTTACCTTCAAACATATTAAAATCATACTGTTAGCATAGGGGCAGACCCAGGGTTCAACGCTTCAACAACACACCAACAAAACCCTAACTACCAACTCTTTCGACAACACCTGCGAAGCAGATGAAGTATCCCTCGAGGTAGAGGTAGGGGGGTTGTAGGACTCAAGTGTCTACAACCTAGCTGGGACACAGATCTGTGATCAAAACACTTAACAAAGCACTTAGAAATTAACTTTCATTAGTCTTTAACCCTCATTCACATCGCAGGTTAAAAACCTAATTACAGAACAACACATTATTAACCAAGATCTAATACTTTCATTCACTTATCACATAACATTAACTTAGATATAGCATTCATTCACATTATTAAGCACTAAGATAATACATCAGATGCATTCATCATTCAACACTAAGCAATTAAAAGCATAAACACCATGAACACATTGCACAAAGCACAATAACACAGGATATACGTGGTTCACCCCAGTGTGGGGATACGTCCACCAACTCTTCTCTTCTTTATTAGGCTCTTCCAATCTTCTTACATGCACCAAGCCACAAAGACAACTCTGCATAGGACATGAGATTTGCATGCACCTCGCCAGATCCTCCTTCCTCGAGTTAGGTCACAATACAAATCCTTACACAGTTCATGCACAAAACCTCTTACACAACACTCACACTTAGCTCTGCAAACCTTAACACATTCATGCACAAAGCCAACTAACCATGCACTAAGCCGATCAATGACTAGTAACTACTTCTTACATCGGATAACTACTTATTTATACATTAAAAAAGGGGTCTAAACATGGGTAAGACCCATGGGCCGACATCCCATACCCATTACATAAACCCTAAAACCCAAAAAGCCTGCAAAAAGGGTGAAATCGTGCGATCTCCACTTCGCCTGGGCGCTCCGTCTTCGAATAGCTTGTCGAAGTCCTAAAAAAGTTCAAACATGATCAACGTTTCCACAAAACTTGGTCGAGGGCCAACATGCCCCTGACACTCACCTATGACTCATCCCAAGTCACTCTGATCTGGGCAATACTGCTTGGAAGGCCTCGAGCTTAGCTCGAGCTTCCTCGACTTTCTGCTTCATTAGAGCCTCCTGCTCGATGAACTCCTAAATGACTTTCTCGGTGATAGGCTCTTCCATGCATTGTTCCACTATGGTGACCACTTGTTCCAACTGTGATCCTTGTTCCTCGATCTCTTTAAAGAGGGTGCAGGCTTCGTCCTGCACCGACTGGAGTCACTGTGTCACCTCAATCATTCTTCTCTAGATGGAAGTGACCTGCTACTAAACTCCACGTTACTCCTACGATATCTTCATTTTCTCAACGGCCATAAGCTGCTTCAGCTGCTCTTGCACTGTCGATGCCTACTACTTCGCTTCCTAGAGTTGTGCCTTCAATGTTCTCAGTTCTGGGTCCTCTGCAAGGTAATCATAATTCTATGCACTTTGGGCACTCAATTTATTTCATTCTAAGGCCAATGCCTTGATTCTTTTTACCACGCTCCTGGCAGCCTCTTCCCTTTGATCTCACACTTCTTGCATAGTGCTTGATACTGCTTGCAATTCTAACTCGACTACTCTTGCTTGAAGCTGCTGAATGGCTTCAACGAGCTTCCCCACTTGGATTTCAACTGTCTCCTCTTCCATCTGGGCCATGCTCGACCCAGAGAGAAGTGAACTAGCCACTGCCTCCTTAACTGTAGTCTGCTCCACGAGCAGCTAGTATTTTTCTCTCTGGATCTACTCTCTGTCCTCCTCAAACTTCGCTAGGAGGTCATCTTTCTCTTCCTGCACAACCCGATGTTTCTCTAGGGTTTCCTCCTTTTCTTGCTTCAAGGCCTCAGTGGCCTGCTCTTTTTCTTCCTGTACTTGATGAAGGCGAGCCTCTGTAGCATCTTCTATCCTTCGCAATTGGGTGGGCTCATCCCCCAATTCTACACCTTTTGATGATGATGGCGCAGTAGACACTGCGTGACTCAAATAAAGAGCTTGTTGTACCCC
Organism: Picea mariana; assembly: GCA_032191745.1. Lineage (NCBI taxonomy): Eukaryota > Viridiplantae > Streptophyta > Pinopsida > Pinales > Pinaceae > Picea > Picea mariana. Next base: position 3,040 of record JASDQU010401710.1, on the reverse strand, counting down.
CTTCATCTCCACCTCGATTGTGTCATACATCATTTCCCGTTTCGCTTCGTTTCGCTGAAAAATATCCTTAGAAGTATCTGCTACAACTATGATGATAAGGTCAATATTATTCACGGTGAGCACATTTTGTGACTGAGGCTTATTGGCTCGTGACTTCTTTCGTGCTGAGGGTTTCTTTGGAAAAAACTTCTTTTTCTTTGATGTCTCGACCTCTATAAGGGGATCCTTCGGTGGTGTCACTTCAACCTTATCTCACTTATCTTCTTCCCCTTCCTCCTCTTGGTTTACTTCGTCGTCTCCTCCTCCTCCAAGTGAATCAGACACAATTTCCTCCGATGCATTATTTATCTCCTGCACTTCTTCCTTTTTCTTCTTCTTCTTAGCGCTGCTTGGTCCATCATACTCTTCTTGGGTGACCACAGGAATTTCGATGAGGTCGGGGTCATAGAGTTTTGTCTGCTCGACTGGTACAAGGAATTCGACTGATCATTCCTTGGTTATCTCCTCCATATCTTCCTCAGTCAATTTATAATACGACTGCAACTCCTCCTTGCTTCCGTCCTTGTGCGCAGTGATGTATATGAAGGGGAAGTCTGTGTGAAACTTCATGAATGGCCTGAAACTTCATGAATGGCCTGAATATATGGAGTGTATTCAACATCATTTAGGGGAAATATTCAATGGCTTGCATGAGCTGTAGGTAGTATGTGTGGAAGACAACATTCGACTGCCACTGCTTTGCCATATCGCTTGAATATCACAAGGTGGTGAACCTCGCAGTTGGTGGTTAGGATGGCTCAACTTCAGGGAATGTCTCTCCCTCTGGCATCTCCCAAGCGACAAATTCTATGAGAATCAATAACCAGCTAAAGTGGAACTCATAACCTTGGTCCTGCACTTTGCGACAGTTCTTCTCCAACTCATTGATGAGGTAGCTCGCCCAGTTCATCTACATCCCTTCAACGCACTTCCCTGTGAGGTCAACAAAAAACTCCGTGACATGCGTTGGTTTGGTCTTCCTGACGAGCTTATGAGCGATCAACTAGAAATCTAGATGCATTGTGTGATCCGTAGGATCTTTTAATGACTATGGTTGNTTTGCATGCGTTAATTATCCAATTGAGAAGCTTAATGAAAGAATGAGGAAAGAAGAGGAATTATGACAGCCATATACACATTTGAAGATCTGAAATGAAATAAGAAACAGGAAACCATAACAGGAGAATTGATAACAGAGTTCGGCACAACGTTGCCTACGTCTCCAGGCCTTTGTCTCTGTGGGGGAAGCTTCTTTATTTCTGTTCAAAAGCTCAAAAATACATCGTAGCAATGCCAATTGGCTACAAGACTAATCTGGTCATGTTCTTCCAGATCTCTAGAACCCTGTAAAGAAAACGACACGCAAAATGGACGTCTGGAGCTCCCAGAAATGGCCCGCAAGCGTTTGCTCCTCAATAGCTTCCCTGCATAAAAATGGCTTTGGCTTGGCTTCCCTTCAACATAACTCTACTCTGACTGTCCTCTATGGCCTCAAATAGGCCTGGTTTATATAGATTTGAAGTTGGTTATCCATCTCCAACTTCCTCCCAAAATTTGGGCTCCAAAAATGTCCAATATCTCCCCAAAATGGAGAAAATCAATTAAAACAGGCATAATATCAATACAAATCCAAAAACTTAACAAAAAAACCCACTTTGTTTTAATTCTAGGTGCATCCCCCTTCTGCGCGTGCTCCTGGTCATATGGGAGGCAGCCATGTGGCCGGGCGCTCCATTGGTTGTGCGATGGCCCCCCTGTCCGGGCTAGCTCCTGGTCATCGGGCGTGGTCATAAGATCGCGGGCTAATAAAATATAACCGCGCCCATTTTTTAATGGATATTCTCCTGGTCCTGTGGGATCCACCCCCCGAAATCTGAGTGCTGGAGGTTATACCCGGTCCGCGCCCCCCCTGTGGTTATGTGCAAGCAATGAAATCGTGGGCTGGGGCTAAGCCCCAGCCCTTTCCGCCTTCAATCAAAGTTTTAACCAAATTTAAATATAAATTTCGCCATATGGTAAATAAGGAACACCCGTGGGGCGGGTGGTTAGCCCGGTCTTGCCAGTCCACAGCCCGGAGGAGAGGTCAGGGGTTCGACCCCGGTGGAGACCATATAATTTTAAATAACCATGAACCAACCACAAGGTGCCACGTGGTAGCCCATGACTGGGCCACGTGGCACATCAACAACCAAAAAAAAATTACCAAGTGTCAAACGCTGACTTGTCCATGTGCCTACCACCTGTCACCGTACCTGCCCAATCACTACCCTGTCAGCCTTGCCATGTGTCTGCCACGTCAGCCTGTGCCATGTGTCACCCTTACAGTGGTGACATGTGTCACCCTCTGACTGGTCCAACTGTACTGGTTATGTGCTCCGTCACCTACCATGTGTCATCCCCAGAAGTTGCCATGTCAGCTGTATGGCCATACGACCTGTACAGTCATCCTGCCACGTGGCACTGTACAGACTGTACGGACTATACAGTCATCCAATTTTTTTTACCTGTTTGGGTTTTCGGACAGAACGCGATATATTTCGCATACGAAGCCCGTTTGACAAAGTAAATATATGGCTAAAATCAGGAAGATGAGACGGACGCAATGGCGTTGGTTTCGTCGGATTTCAAGCACTTTCATTTTTGAGCCTTTTTTAGCCCTGTCAGGCTTCTAGATCCGATTCTGGATCCGATTCTGGATCACACCTCCCCAATAAAAGACCTTTTGGTCCCCAAAAGGTTACTGACCAGTCAACAAGCTCGAGATAGGCCACCCGACTTGTCCCTTGTCTCTGAACTCTGTCCTATGCACCTGTCTCATCAAGATCAACTGTAACACAATCATGACAACTGATAGTATATTGTTAGCCATTTGAACCCTGTTATATCTTACTGAAGCCACTATCATCCATGTAGAAAACATTACTAATGACAGCATCAAAAAGACGACTGCAAATGAGCTGATATACTTGAAATATTTGCACGACATGAGCTTATCTTTAAG
>JASDQU010401706.1:0-10796 GCA_032191745.1 Picea mariana | reverse complement strand
CCCGCCCAAGGAGTAAAGCGAAATCCAAGGGGTCTCAAACTACCATGACATCGATAAAGACAGTTTTCCCTCCCAAAGTTACAGGAAACTGAGGAAGGATCCCTAAAGGTTGACTAGTTCTTCTATTAAAAGATAATAGATTCTGTGTAACTGGTGCAAGATTAGGACAACCCAAAGTATGCCAAGCAATGGAGGACAAAATACTAATGGATGCACCTTCATCTATCAGCATTTGAGGAACGTCCCGACCACGAACTTGTAATGTAATTTGGAAAGGAACGTGAGAGGGAAGACGAGGTCCAGTTAGCGCACTCCAATCAAAAAGGATGGCCTCATTACTTGGAGGGGGTCTCGCAAGAGAAGGAGGACTGTCCCCCGGCATGATAGAGTCTGTATTAACGAGAAAAACATGGGCAGTATCGGGTTTACTCTCTTGAAGGAGAGTAGGATCGACCGATGATTAGATCGTCTCAACCAATGGTGGACTTGGATAGACCACTTTGGCACTCTTCAGAGGAAGAGTGAGACTGACCAAGGAAGGGATTGGATCAGTCACTTTTACATTCCTCAACAGAGGAATGGGATCGACCAATGNGGTGTCACTCTTTTGATGAAGAGTGGGGTTGATCGATGACGGAACTGAATTAGCTACTTGGGTTTGTGGTTCAATCGAGGAGGAAACTAGATTGACCACCTGATCAACCGGACTGACCAGGGATGGAACTGGATTGACCAGTCCATCAACCAATGATGGGTCAGAGGAAAGATTATGATAACCTTTTGGAAGTTGAAGTTTTTCCAAAAGATAAGAAGCCTCGTCCATGCGAGGACAAAGGTGAGAGTAATGATTACATTTACATAACATGCAAGGGAACTTGATAGTTTTCTTCTTCTTACCAACCTTAACATCACTAGTTGACGGGGTATCATCGACATGACCGACAGAGGCCGATGACGTGGAAGACCACATTTCTAAGACTTGGGTAAGACCAGAGCAATCCCTCAGAAAATGGTCACCCTTACAAAGGCTGCAAGGGAATTTGGGTTTCGGATTCTTCATTTTGATCTTGTTGACCTCATCAACACTCCCAGTACTATTAATAGTAGTTGGTTTCTTAGAGCTAGCATCTGATGTTGTTGGGTCCTTGGTCCTTTTCAGGCTCTTCTTCTTCTTCTCTTTCCGTTTCTTCTTCTTCTGATCAACCTGGCTACTTTCTTTGGAGCTTTCACTAGGTGAAGAAGGAGAAATGGAAGGAGACTTGATGGGGGAAGAAGGCGAAAATTCAACATGAGGTTGATGTGTGGGTGGTGTATTAACATCCAAAGTATTAGGTGCAACTGAAACATTGGGAGGATTCAGGATCACCGGAGTGGGGAACAACCAAACTGGTAATCCAATAGTGAGGCCTGGAAGACTCAGTGTGGCAACATATGGAGGACCAAAGTTTCCAAATGAAGGAAAGGTATAAGGTTCCCCAGTAGAAGGGGTTCCTCCATTGGTACTCCCAGGATTCGACGCCATTAACACTAAGTCGACCTAAGGTCCACTAAGTAAAAGAAACAGCATATGCTAATAGAATCTAAGAATCACAACCAAGCAAACANGTGATCAAGTCCAGAAGGGGCGGGGATAGGGTGGAACAGTTACAATGGCGACCTGCTTAACAGACTTACGCCTTGGTGCAAGCTTCCATGCAGTAATTGTGGATTTACCCTCCAAGGAGCCCGAGTGAGTTTGACCAATGTCTGCTCCAGGTACAGTGAGACTTCCCGTCACCGTCACCTTGCGTAAGACCCTAAATATTTTGGCCACTAAGGTTACCAATTCGCAGTCAGCCCCTGGGCAAGAACAGTCGACAGTCCGATCCGAATGTACAGGCAGGGTATTGAGCCCAAAATCAACTAAAAGGATTCTAGGCAGTAATTGTGGATTTACCTCAAATTGACCCCCATAATACGATCTAACCACCACAATCAGTTAAACTACGGAGGGTTAGTCCCCGTAGCTTACCCGAATGCGACCTCGTGCGTAACCCCTGTGTGAGAGGGGGATCCCAGGCAGACTTACACGATAATCGGATTTGACTCTCCCTAACTCAGGATGCTAATGTTTGTTTTGGAAACTTTGGAGAGTTATTCTCACAGCCTAATCCAAAGTACTAAGCCTAGTATACTATTGGTGGAGGATCCTAGAAAAGAAAAAGTTCCAAATAATTTTTTAATTAGCGTTGATTTTATGGTTGTTCTTTACGCAAAAGGGGTGCATGGAACTGAAACGAAATGGAATTATGAATCAGTCCCAAAAAATGCATCAAATATGATAAGCAGTCATTTCCTTTCGATGGACATCTATCTAAGGGAGAGAGAAAGTTCTTTTCACTAACAAGCACAAACAAGGAGTGTCCTCAAACAATTCTTTTTCTCAATCAAATCCTAATGCAATGCTAAAAATTTTGAGATGCTTTCTAACATGCACAATCAATCATGAAGATGCCTTTTATTGTTTGCATATGAATAATGATCAATTCAACACAATTCTCATCTTGCTAATTATCTTCTTGTATGCATGAAAACCAAACTAGCACAAGCAAAAGTCATACAAACAATACACCCTTTCGTTGCAATCAAAACGAAAAGCGAAAGAAAAGAAACAATAAAAGAGAAAAACAAACTTCACACCCAAAAGAAAAAGTTGAAGAACAATGATCTTGACTAAAATTGAGATGAAGAGGTCTGTAGGCCTTTGATGACCTTCACCAGGGTTTTTACTCAGTTAAACGGAGAGAAAGACAATGCATGGGTCTTGGACTCCAATCAACAGAAAAACTCAAAAACAATAGTGAAGAAGGCTACAAAATCCAACTAGTAAGATGTCCGTTCTCCAAAAAGACAGATGTCAAGGTTGAAAGGGAAGAAACATTGACTCACAAGGTTACCCAGCAGAAGAGACACAGAGGCAAAACCCAGAAAAAGCAATTTTGGAGTGTTTTTTGGCTAAAAGAGGGCTGGCGCTCTATTGCCAAAGGCAAGGAGCATTATAGCGCTTTGTGTAAGGCTATGTGGGAGCATTGGTGCTCTGTTAACAATAGGACAGGGGTGCTAGGTCTAAAAATTCCCAAAAATGTCAAAAAATTAGAAAATTGCAATTCAATTTTGACAACTATGCTGAGTATGATGGGGTAGGGAGCCAATCAGCTCATGAAACCAATCAAAAGAGGAGTGAACCAGGTCTGAAACAATCAAGTGGTAAAACTAGGTCAAGGAGGAGAAATCAGAACAAGAAGTTCCAATTTGAGGCTATCTCCCCAAAGGAGTCACCAGTTTCTGTTGTAGGAAAATCTCCCTACGGACAGGTAGATCGCCTCTAAGAGCTTGACCTTAACTCTAGGACAGAAAATTCTTAACGTGGACACTGACTTCCTTTCAAATCTATCCAAACCAACACATGAGAAGGAAGGAGAACATAAGTACCTATTTATCGATGTTTGTCCCTGCGCGCTCCGAGTTGAGCTCCGATCCTTTGCTCCTCGCTGAGTTCTGTAGACAAACAAGATACGACCACTTCCTACTCTATTGATATTATCTTGAAAACAGATCTATCTATCAATGATAAGTTCATGTAACATCAGACACAAACTAGAAAGAAACATGTCAAGCGTGTCATATTAATGAGAATAACGACAGCAGTACTTACAATCGTAGATGCGAATGCGACAGCTTCGTCAAATCCCCTTCGTCTAAACCTTGCTCGAAAGATCCACAACCTGGATAACAGCAGATTCACTGATCACTCTCCTTTGGCTAACTGTGTGTTTCCTATGAGATCATAGGTTTCATGCTAGCAATTATTCCTCAATCAGCTCTGTTCCAGCACCACTTATGAGATCATAAGTTTGGTGTGATTCTCCTTTTCCAATTCCTTTTCACCATTAGAAAGCTTGCTTATATAGCCTTGGAGAGGCTTTAACCACTTGAGATATCCTTGGGGAAGTTGAGGATTTTCCTCCCTCAGTTGAGGATCTACCCTAAGATCATGGCTAGACTAGGGATTTGAATCCAACTGCCTTCCAAGAATGAAAATATGCTTCCCCCATTCATCTCAACAGCTTAACAACTGCCCCAGATTAGGAAGCGCTCCTTCAAAAGGGGCATCAGAGCACTAGAACGCTCCCTGAGAAGCTTAAGGGGAGCGCCAGTGCTTCAAAGGTGAGTAGCGCTCCTTCAGAAGGGCAAGGAAGCGTTATAACTCCCCCTGAGGCCTTATAGGGGAGTGCCAACGCTCCTAAGGCTGATTTAGGGGAGCGTTCACCCTCAAAACCTTTGTTGCAGAGCTCTCCTCAGGTGTCAAGAGTTATTTGACTTCAGTTAACCAGTTCCCCTCCTCCAAATCAAGGGCATAAGATGTTCTTAAGTGTCTCCTTAGTGTCGTCGACATGGAAGTATGCTCGAACATCGTTTGTGACACTTATGACCAACTTGTGACACTTGCGAAAGTTGTAAGGAAGATGCGACACTTACGACAATTGAGAGGAACATGCGACACTTTATCCAGTTGAGTAATTTTGACGTGTAACAAAGCAATTGTTGCAGCAGCAACAAAGATGCCTAGGACTGGTGAAAGATGGTTCAAGTCAACCACTACCAAAGACATTGAGTTCAGGTCTTATCTCAAACTTGAGAACAAATGTATTGCTTTGAAAAAGGACATCCCTAGATCCTACTTGGAAGAAAAGTGGCAAAACTTGCTCAAAGCCATCCAAGTATACATAACATGTGAAGGAAAATATAGTAGAGTAATGTTCTACCATTTCAAGCTCCTAAACCATTTCACAGGTAGATTTCCTTTTAATCTGCCCTTCTACCTTCACAAGAGATTGACAAAGATGACACACCAGGTCCAGGCCATACCTAGCAAGGTGCAGGGTAGACTTTCCCATCACAGTCTTATCAAACTCATAGCGTTTCAAGAATTACAAAAGAGGGATAAGAGTTGGGAGTATCTTCTTTTATGGGGTGAATTTGAACCAGAACCCCAGCCCAAGAATAAGAAGAAGACTTCATCCACTAAGTCTTCATCACCACAAAGCAGTAAAAGGAAAAGGAGAGCCATTTCCCCAGTAATTAGAGAGGAGCCAGCTTCTTCTTCCAAGTCCAAGAAAGCTAAAAAGATGCTTTATTTTATCCTAGATGCAAAAGGGAAAACAAGTGCCTCTGGTAAAAACGTTTTGAATCTGCCTTATACAGATTCAGAGGAGGATTTAGAGCTAGTGGAAAGAGAGATTCCTAAGCAAGATTCTCTTGAAGAAGCACCTTTTTCACCAGAGTTTCTAGACTTGGAGATTCCTGAAACATCAACAAGCAGACACAGCAAGGTCAGCAAACCATCAAAGATTGAAAAAATCCAAGAAGAGATAGCAAAGATGAAGTTGCTTGAGAGGGTCATCAAATCCCAAAACCAGACTATAAGCAACTCCTCATATGAGGTAAGAGATTGTTTTGAAAGGTTAGCTAAAATGCACGTAAAGGAACAGAAGAGGAATAAGAAATTTCTCAATGATAATCGTAAATTGCTTAAAATGATTAGAGGTTTAAGGATCAAACTGAGGCTAAAAAATCCTAAGCCAAGAGCACATCCTGATTTAAGAGCTCTATCTAAAGTTGTTGAGAACCTAAATGAAGACCCTAAGGAGTAGATAGATCGAAGAAAAACCATTTTTTCATTTTTGAACAGTTGTGGAAAACTCAGAATTTTCGACAGCTTATTTGCTTTCCTCAAGGTATTGTTAGTTGTCGAAAGCTTTGCTTTCGGCAGCTAACCCTATTCTGTTTTACACCTGTAAGCCACCAAAAGCGCAAGGAATGACAGAATGCTCATATTTTTTCCTAGATCAAATTTTTTGGTGTCCAGATCATGTGAAAGGGGTTCCAAATGAAAGATAAAGATTAAAGAGATACAGATCATCACCCTTTTCAAGTGTTTGAGGCAGGTATTAAGGCAAAAAGGTTAAGTGGATTTAAAATTCTTGGTAAAGATTGTCCATTTGTCAAAACAGGATTTCAAAGTGCCTTGTCATCTTTTTGACAATTATTGAAGATATCATATATGGCTTAAGCTGTCGATATTGTGGAAGATTTAGTTGATAAGACTTTGACCCTTAAAGCAGGACTAGATTTTGAATTATACTAGTTTCAATTTTATTCTATTTTGAGTATTTCAGATCCATTTTCATAGGATCTTGAACCGTTATGTAAAGGCTATAAAGCATAGGATTTTGAAGAAAGTATGGGGGAATGACAGAAAAGGGTATCTTTGGAATGTTCCCGTCCATTATAGAAACATTTCAAATCTGTAAATGACTTTATGAATGAACACAAAGGCACTATATTTCCAGATTCCTGTGTTGTGTTTAAGTGGTGAAGTTTTTTCCCTGATGTAACTCATCATTTTCCTATTACACATACTTTTCTTTCTGTATTGTCTATGAGAAGATAATGTGCAGGATTTGTTTTTAAACACCCTGTGCTGGCTCGAAACAATATTTATGTTTTCTTCCGAGTTTGAAGTGTAGAATTCAGTTGTACTCTGCTCTACATTTGAAAGAATTTCAATCTTTTCTTCTTTTCCCGTTCTATAAGCTCAAAGGATCCACTGGCATGATTATCTTGCTTGGTTACATATTGTTTTAGTTATTCATTCATCTATCGTCTTAATCAGTGACCCTTATGAATATTGTTTTCTCCTGTTCAAGCCAATCATTTAAAAAATCCAAACTCTGAACCCATTATCTAGCCTAATATCTATTCAAACAAATCTATATCACACAGAGAGATCCCTCTCTGAGTCTTGGAGGGATAGATCCAAGACTCGAAGTGGTTTTGATGTTTCCTCTATGACTGCCTCCACAGCCTTGGGAAAATTACAAAGTGCTAACACATTATATTGAACGTTGATGCAAACATGGATGATCTAAAATATTGTGCAGAGACATCAAACATCCTTAAGTATCGAAACCCTCCCATACCTTCAAGGAAACTATCTAGTCTAACCATGTCAAAGTTTGATGCATACGGGCATAGATTGAAAACATTTCAACGTTGGCCCCATTCACTGCTCACTGTGAGGGGTCAGTGGAAGAAATTTGTGATGGGTTTGAAGTTCCATGTCAAAATTAAGATAGTTCCAACAACGATTCTATAGAAGGGAATGACGAATTATGACAATGAGAGGTGGAGCATGATGAACATTGATGCAAATGTGGACGATCTCAAAGATTATGTGAGGACATCATGCATCCTTGAGTCTTGAAACCATCCCATACCGTCAAGGCATGTTTCTAGTCTAACCATGTCAAATTTTGATGCATACAGACACATATTGAAGAAATTTCAATGTTGGCCCCATTCACTAGTGCTCATTATGTGGGGTCGGTGGATGACATTTGTGGTGGGTGAATTGAAGCTTCTGCGACATCAACTAAACTTGATAATTCAATAATCAAACCCTTCTAATGGTTTCCATATGGCTATGGTTAAGGCATCAAGACTCATCACCTATGAATACAGTCTCCTAATGGTGTATGTATCCCAAATGGTGGCTTATAAATATCCCCTCTCAAGGGCATGTGTAGTTATTTAAGACCTCCTTTTGTATCATGAGCCCAAGAAGCTTAATTTAGGTCATATGTCCATTTTTTCTACCTTTTACCATGGTCAAGACCCCAAGATCCATCCCTGGTATGCAAAACCTCCTATAGGATACCGTATCCCACTCGAAGATCAAAGATCCCTTTTATAGGGTTTACATGGAACTTTAAAGCCTTGTTCATGGATCATATCCTTAAAATATTTATACAATATTTGATTCCATTTATTTCCTCCCCTTACCATGGTTAAGAGCCCAAGATGCATCCTTGCTACACAAAAATATCCTAATGGCACCTGTATCCCAAATGGAGGCCAATATCCCTTTTCATGGGAATGTGTAGTGATTCAAGGACCCATTCATGGATCATGAGTCTTAAATGTTTTATTTAGGCCGTAATACCATTTATTTTCTTCCATGATCATGGTCACATTCATAAGACCCATCTCTTGTGTCTAAAACTTTCAAATGGTGCTTATATCTCATTTGGAGTACAAATTCCATATGAGGGTTTGTGTGGTGGTTCAAGGTGTCATTAATGGATTATGAACCCTAAAATATTAATTTATATTCTATATTCCTTGTTTTCCTTCATCGACTATGGTTGAGGCCTTGAGATCCATGCATGGTGTGCAAAATATCTCAATCATTACCATATCCAACCAAGAGGCCAAAAATCCATGTTTGTGTGGTGGCTTGAGACCTAGTTTAAGGAAAAGGGCCCTAGAAGCTTATTTTTGGGCCAATGGCCCAAGACCCATATCTTGTTGCAAAACCTATGAAATGGTAACCATATCCCACTTAAGGAAAAATGTACTTTATGGAGGGTTTTATGGTGGTTTGAGGAATATTTCATGTCCAATAAGATATATAAGATTCATTTAGGGGCCAAAGACCTTATTTTCCTCCCCTAATGGCACCCATATCCCATTTGTATGAAAAATATTCCTTTTAGAGGACCCATGTCATAGATCAAGAACTTGATCATGGCCCATTGGCCCAAGAATCTTCATTTAGGGTCTAATTCCCTATATTTATCCCCCAACCATGGTTAAGGCCTTGATACCATTCCTTGATGCATAAAACATTGTATCCCTAGTATGCAAAACCTCTTATAAGTTCCCATATCCCAATTAATAGAGATCAAATACCCCTTTTGGAGGGTCTATTTGTTTCTTTAGGGACACATTAATGAAGAAGATCCTTACAATATTTATACAAATGGGCTTAAGACCCTTCTTTACCCCTTAACCTACATGTTAAGCCCTCAAGACTCATTTCTATTGTACTTGTATCCCTCAAATAGTCCAAAAATAACCTACAAGGGTCCTTTGAGGTGAATGATATGTTACATAGGTCATGAACCAGCTAAGACCCATCCATGATGAAGAAGACCTCATAATGTCACCCATATTCAACTTGGATGCCAAAGACTCCCTCGAGAGGACTCGTGTCATGGTTTTTAGGTGTTTTCGATGGTGGTTGAGCTTGAGAATAATAATTTAGGTGTTTTTGATGGTGGTTGGACTCAAATTTGACTAACACACCCACTTTCTTCCATCATAAATTCATCATGGAAACCATAAACCCTATTTTTCATATGTTCTAGTAGATATGTTAATGATTCCAAGTTTCATATTTGCATTTGACTGAACGTCCAGCTAGCTTGCAAAGTATCAAATTGAGATTTCAAGTTGATAAACCAAATATGAAATGAATCCAAGCATCATTTGATATAGTTGTTAAATCCAGATAGATTGGGTATTGGGGAAATGACAATGTTCATGATGAAGATGGTATTGACGATGTTGAGTTTGATGAAGATATACAGTATTTTACATGTTCTTTATTATTTCATATTGGGTATGGAGAAATTGAGAGTGATGTGAGGGAGGGGGGCATAATTAGAAATCATACATCCTTGAGTCTTGAAACCCTCCCATACCATCAAAGCATGTGTCTAGTCTAACCATGTCAAATTTTGATGCATACGGGCACATACTGAAGAAATTTCAACGTTGGTCCCATTCACTTCTCACTATACGAGGTCAGTGCATGACATTTGTGATGGGTGAATTGAAGCTTCTGCGAATGAATCCAATTTATTGATGGTCCATCCATTTGGGTTGCAAGCTAGGAATCAAACCTACTAGAAATTGGCATTGGCAAGAGGAATGAAATTATGATTATGTTCAAAATTATCCAGTTTGTGTTGCTAGTGTTACCCCTAATTTTACATGAGGCCTGCACTAGTATTTTTTCACTACTCTTGTGATTTTCATCACAAAGGTAGGTTTACAAGTTGATATTTGGATGGCCTAGGGGTTTCATGGTTTTATGTCCTGGATCATGAAGGAATATGCCCACTTATATTGGATGTTTCTTGCACTTATGTTTATGCTTATTATTAAGGACACACACCTTTCTTGGAGCCTTATTTCACTTTCTTTCGTTACGATTCCTCATGTGGTTTCCATTGGGGGTCCCTCAACAGTGACCTAGACATTGGAAACATTGACCTGCGAATGGGGCCAACGTTGAATTTTTTTCAAATTGTTTCTGTATGCACTAAAATTTGACATGGATAGACTATTCACATGCCTTAAGGATATGGGAGGGTTTCTAGACTGAAATTCGACTCACAGTACACCCACTTGTTTTGTTTCTATACTTACTAGACTTATGTCTTACCGGTAGATATCGAACCGATCAAGTAACAAAAAGGGTGCCTCGAAAGGTTCTTTGTCACATTCCCATAATTCCACATTTGCAACGGTTGTTCATGTTTGAAAGAATAACTCATTTGTTTGATACAATGCATATGTTAAGTGTTTAGAGAAATACACAATAAAATATTTCTCAATATGATTTTTATAGGGAAGACCTTTTAGATATTTCCTTACCTCCAACTTTAGAATTTTCTTACAACACATCATTTAACCACACTCTCTTTTGTGCATGGGTCAATGTTAAACCATTATTTACAATTGGATAACTTTTCCCCTTTTGTGGTAACAACTATGTAATTTCCCCCTATAAAATATTATGAGAATATCTAGGATTTTTTATACTCATCCATGGTTGTTCAAACAAGTTGGTAGTCTTGATGTTATTTCAATGCCATATAATGTTACTCCCTTATTGACTAGTATTT
>JASDQU010401691.1:0-10642 GCA_032191745.1 Picea mariana | reverse complement strand
TGGAAACTTTGATCAACACGATTCTTGTCACGTCTTGTCTTGTACTTGGCTTGACTCTTTTCCAACTGTTCTTGTACCATTTGATGTATCGACTAAATTTGTTCAATGAACTTTTCTGCCCTATCAATGTTGATGCAAGCGTGCTCGCAAGCAGGTCTGCTCACAGAATCTTCTCTTCTCTACTGGCCCGAAGAACACTAAGGCTCTTCTATTTCCCTATCGGGAAATCCGTACCCACAAAAAACTTTCCATGGGATCTCCTCTTTACAATCGGGAGATCAGACTAAATCTCGCGAGTTCATCAGTCGAAGCTTCCGACTCTTCCTTTCCAATATTGCGATACCCGAACTGGCGATACGGTTATGGCTCCTTTCCTTGTCAGCGCCCTTCCCACATGTAACCATAGGCTAGGGCTTAAATATCAGCACCTCTCGCAACTTGCACCTTCATGAGTTGAACTCTCGTGCTCTCCTGTTACGATCTTACGAGACGCGATAGGTCAACGCCAGGTTGGCTCCTCCCTTGACGCTTTTTGCTTTTCTCAACCTCGCAGGTTGAAGCGTCAAGCCTTCACACTCTTATCCCATGAATCCTTGAGATGCAAGAATTCAATGGAGTGTTGACTCCTTTCTCCAGGTAACGCGTGTCCACCCGTCAACCACGCGGGCCTCACCTTATGGATCTGCCACGTGTCCACGCGAGCCTCCACTCTCGGCACTTCACGACTTCTGATGTCGAAAGTGACCCCTCTCAACCTACGAACCCTAAATGCACGATAGGTGATGGGGTTTTCGATCCAACGGTCCTCCTATGACCCAGATCCAACAACTATTCTTCTTCTCGCTCCTCGCATCTTCACGACTTGGAGCACCCAATGTTTGAGCTCTCACCCTGCGAACTTCTGAGTTCGCGAGATCTTTCGATCTCTGCCACCTGTCCTCCTCAGATGGATGGATCCTGGTCTTCTCGCCACTTTGCCGCTCATGAAGTTGAAGGAATTCCCCTTGTGTCCTCCGATGTCCGAGTCCCCGATATGGGAAATCTCGCGACACGCGTCTGCTCCCAAATGAACGACTCAGATCAAAACTTCGCAAATTCGGGGTTTCGGGTGTCGAGTGACTCTCCTCACATCCTTGATATTCCTGATATCCCGAGTGCTGATATCCTGGTGCCTTTCAGTACTTTCACTTCTCTTTTCACGAAGACTTAAACTTTGCGTCCCTCCGGTTAGATCCAACGGCTAACGGATATCTGTGTGAGATCTGACGGCTCACGATTTCCTCTTCTTGTGCACTCCTCTACTCCTCCGGGACGTGAAATCTTCGACGGTCCAGAATCTATTGGATGATCCAATGGCTCATGATCCCTAGAGCTTGGGCTCCGGATGTTACCATATCCTCCTCACTTCTCTGGCAGATCTGACGGCTGGTGAGGTTTCGCAAATTCTCTCCCCAAGATCCTGACCGTCTGTCTTCTTCTCCTCGATACGTTCTTGAAATGAACCAAGGACTCATCCCTGGACTTAATCAACTGTGACCCAAACCTCCATTGCCTTGAGTCACTCGATATTCTCCAACTCTTTGTGCTACCTTCAATAGCTTCAAAGGATTCATCCCTCCTGAGCTTTCTCACGACTTTGAGTCTTAGAGAAGATTTTGTTTTGCATGCATTCCTTGCGGCAACCTCTAGATGCCTTCAAATATCTGTAAACTCTTTGACTCTGCGCACACCTGCAGTAACAGTCCTCCAATGCTTCACTCAAATTCACAACTGAGACTTTCCTTAGCCTGCGCACTCCTTGCACGGCTCCTATAACCCAATTTCACTTCTAGGTGAACGAGAACAAGAGTTAAACTATTTGAGCCTTCTGTCAACGCACTCCTTGTGGAGGACTTCAACTGCACTCCTTGCAGGAATCCTTGCTCAGATAGAGAAACAATTGAAACTCATTTCTTCTACTTCCTTTCTCAGGTCTCAAATACTCAGCAAGAAATCATTCATACATAGCATGCAAAGCAAATGCATAACAAGAAGTAAATACTTATGAGCATAACATTCATCATACATACACAGAGAACAAACAAAAAACCATGGATTTGAATCAACCTCTTCTATTAATTCAAACTTTGTACATGAGTGTTCTTCCACAGCTCTCTGCTTCTCTTCTCAATGCTCAGGATTATGTTACAATGCACAATGAGGGTGTCTATATCCCATTTCCCTCTTTCTTTCTAAAACTGTCTAATCTAATATTAAATTCTATCTACCTATTTCATCTCAACATAAATGCCTCCATCTACTTCAGACGAGAGTAGGACACTCAAGGTCTGATTACAATATATAAGTATGCCTCTCTTTAATATCACATTTAAGGTTGGTGCATTATCTTCGAGACAATTTCAAAACTTGTGCTAGTTTTGTCCAGCTGTTCACTTGCATTCCGCGCTGGCCCGCTTGCTGTGAGAGATGCTCCTACATCATACTCCCTCACTTGAAAATTTTCATGGGATTCTGTCCATGAGCTCCTGCATGGTATGTCCATGCTTCTGTATCTCCGCTTCAGTCTCCCAGCTGGTATCTTCAACTGGATGGTCCTTCCACTTGATCAAATATTCAAAATATTCTTTTCTTTTGGTCTTCTTATCCACTCGTTTATCTAGTATCCGCTCCATCTGTGGCTTATCTGCAAGTGGCATCTGCATTTTCCACTAAACCTCTAACTATTCATCACTTCCAGTCTCTGTTCCCCCAGCTCTGTATGGGTATAAATCTAAGATATTGAATATTGGATAAATTCTGATCCCATCGGGTAATTCAACCTCATAAGCATTTTCCCTAATTTTCTTCAAGACCCTACATGGCTCGATTTTCTTCATCTTCAATTTATTATATGTTCCTCTCGGAAACCTTTCCATTCTCAAGTGTGCCAGAACTAAGTCACCAACCTCAAACTGAAGTTGTCTTCTATGCTGATCGGCTCTGCGCTTATACTCCTGACTCGAATTCTACAACCGCTCTTTCACCTGGCTATGAAGTTCCTTCATCGCCTTAGTGAATTCTTCTGCACTAGCGCTCCTAGTCGCAGTCTGTTCTGAATCCCTCAGTTCAGAAATTCCTCTCGGTTGCATGCCATAGACAACTTGAAATGGACTCTGCCCTGTGCTTCTGTTGACTGAGTCATTATATGCAAACTCTGCCTGCGGCAATATATTGTCCCAACTGCTATGGTGCTCTGTCACCAAGCTTCTCAACAAATCTCCCAGACTTCTGTTTACCACTTCTGTCTATCCATCCGTCTGTGGATGGTACGCTGAACTAAACAACAAGTTAGTTCCCAGCTTCTTCCATAAGGTTCTCCAGAAATGACCTATGAACTTGATATCTCGATCCGAAACAATACTCCTTGGTAAGCCATGAAGTCGAATGACTTCTTTGAAAAACAGGTTCGCGATGTGAGTCGCGTCACTGGTTTTTTGACATGGGATAAAATGTGCCATCTTGGAAAATCTATCCACCACCACAAAGATTGAATCACAACCTCTTTGTGTTCTTGGCAACCCCAATACAAAATCCATGCTAATCGCATCCCACAGCCTTTCAGGTATGGGCAATGGTTGATAAAAACCCGCATTCTGCTTCCTCCCCTTCGAATGCTAGAAAATCCTGCATCTGTCCACAAATCTCTTGACCTCTGATTGCATCCCTAGCCAAAAGTATGACTTGCTCAGCTTTGCGAATGTTTTTTCATGACCAAAATGTCCGACCAATCCTCCATTGTGTTTCTCCTTCAACAGATTCTCCCTCATGGAACAATTTGGAATACACAGCTGATTGCCTTTAAACAACAATCCTTCCTGGATCATGTACTCGACCCACTGGCTTCTATCTCTAAGAACTGGATTCTCAGTTGCTTCATACACTTCCTTGAAGTGTGGATCATCTACGTACATGTCTTTGAGATCATCAAAACCCAATGTTTTGACTTTGAACTCTTGCAACAACAAACACTTCCTGCTCAAAGCATCAACAACCTTGTTAGCAGTACCAGAAATATGTTTAATTACAAATGTAAAATTCTGCATGTATTCAACCCACTTAACATGCCTCTGATTCAAATTCTCCTATTGATTCATAACTGTAATGCATGGTTATCACTGTATAGAATAAATTCTTTCGGAATAAAATAATGTCTCCACTTTTTTAATGCCTGTATGATGGCATAAAACTCCTTATCATATGTGGAATACTTCACCTTCACTTCATTCAGCTTCTCGCTGAAATATGCAATTGGTCTGTCTTCCTGACTTAAGACCGCCCCTATTGCAAATCCACTTGCATCGCATTTCAATTGAAATGTCTTTTGAAAATCAGGCAACACCAAAAATGGTTGTTCCGTAATTTTCCTCTTCAATAGATTAAAACTCTTCTCAGCCTCTTCTGTCTAGTGAAAAGATTTGTGTCTTTTCTTCACTGTATCCATCATCGCTGCGCTAATTCCACTGAAATTCCTAATGAATTTTCGGTAGAATCTAGCCAATCTGTGAAAGCTTCTCACCTCAAATATGTTCCTCGGTGATGGCCAATTTTTGATTACCTCCACCTTATCTAGATCCATCCTCAACTCATTTGCCGAAATAACAAATCCCAAGTAAATGAGTTTTGTCTTCAGGAATGAGGATTTCTTCATATTTATCAACAGCTTCTCCTGCTGCAATTTTTGCATCACTGTAGACAAATGCTTCAGATGCTCCGCTGTTGTTTTACTGAAAACAAGTATGTCATCCAAATACACAATGACAAATTTCCCGATGAACTCCTTTAGGACTTCGTTCATCAACCTCATGAAGGTACTCGGTGCATTTGTTAAGACAAACGGCATGACAAGCCATTCATACAACCCCCCATTGGTTTTGAATGTTGTCTTCCATCCATCACCCTCTCTCATGCGGATCTAGTGATAACCACTTTTCAAATCAATCTTTGAAAAATACCTTGCTCCACTCAAGAAATCCATCAAATCATCCATCTTCGGCAATGGAAATATGTACCTGATGGTTATCTTGTTAATCACCCTCGAGTCAGTACACATCCTCCAGCCTCTGTCTTTCTTCGGACTGAGTACTGTTGGAACAACACATGGACTCAAGCTTTCTCTGACCAACCCTTTGTCCAACAAATCCTTGACTTTCCTCTTAACTTCTTCATTCTCCTGCGGCATCAGTCTATATGCGACTTTGTTTGGCAAACTGGCTCCTGGTATGAGATCAATGTGATGACTCACACTCCTGATTGGTGGCAACGAATGAGGTAATTCGTCCACTACAATGTCAACGAACTCTTCCAACAGTTCCTGAACCTCCTTTGGCAAATCATCCATTCTTGTGCTAGTCAGAACAATCCTCAGCTTTCTGACCACAATGAACTGTGGATCCTCCTTCTTCTTAACCTTGATAAGAAGTTCCTTCCCACTCATGAGAAGTACAGTGATACTCACTTACGACTTCACCTCCTTATCTTTAATTGGAAGAAACATGTGTGTCCTCCCATTCTTCTCTAGGGTGTATGTGTTCATTCTCCCATCATGAATCACATTTCTGTCATATTGCCATGGTCTACACAGAAATAGATGACAAACATCCATATGAATGAAATCACATAAGATCTTATCATTATATCCTCCTATCTTGAATTCAACCAAGCATTGTTTAGTGACAGTTACCTGGTGTCCTTTCTGTAGCCACGAAACTCTGTATGGGCTTGGATGATCAGTCATCTCTAGCTCTAGCTTCTCTACCATCTTCGTAGAAATGAGATTATCTGTGCTACCACTATCTACAATGACCTTGCACACCCTGTCCTTGGTCTTGCAAGCAGTCCTAAAAAGTCTGGTCCTTTGGACTGAACTTTCCACCTCCTTCTTAGGTGTCAAAAGGACTTTTCGCATCATCAACGATCTTCCGCCTTCAGCGTCTTCTGTCTCAACATCTCTCCTCTATGCCTCGACGATGTGAGATTCTCCCCCTTATTTCTTTTTCTCTGGACACTCATAAGACTTGTGCCCATTCTTTACACATGTGAAGCATGTGATTACTCCACCTCTTCCTCTTCCTCTACCTCTGGTACGAGGAAACCTATTATTATCAGCATATCCTCCTCTCTGCTCAGTATGTTGTTCTCTTTGCTCTGCATATTGCCCTCACTGTGAACTTCCACCTCTCTCTGTCCGAGTCTGAGGTTTCTTCCAGTCGTCCTTGGGCTTCTAGGTTCTTTCCTGGGCAACTGACTTTCCCCTGGGCTGACTTCTGCCTCTGCCCCTCTGACTCTGCTTTCGACTCAGCTTCTCTTCAGCTTTCAGAGCCATTTGATAAGCATCTTCTACCGTTCAAATGGTCACCATACTCATTTCATCCTGAATCTCATATCTCATTCCATTCATATACCTGGCCACTTTTTCGTCATTGCTTTCGTGATGACCTACCCTAATATTCAACCTGTAAAACTCTTCAGTATATTCCTTTACTGAGATCAGCTTCTGTCTCAGGTTCTGCATCCTCCTGAATAGAGAAATTTGGTAATCCCTGGGGATGAATTTTGCCTTCATCTTTGCAATCATCCTGTCCCAGCTCTTAATTTTCTGCTTGCCTTGGCAACGCCTATCAGCTTGTAGTTCATCCCACCACAAGGCTGCATGTCCTTTTAATCTCGTGACGGCATTCCTGACTTTCTTGTCCTCTTCGATATCTTCGTAGTCAAAATATGTGTCTAGATCTCTAATCCAGTCTAGAAGCTCTTCTACATCTAGATTTCCCTCATAAACTGGAATGTCCATCTTCACCTTTGCACCCATTCTTGCAACAACTTTAAGTAAGCGGTCATTTGCTGCATCTTCTGTTGCGACTTCTTCTTCCCCATGTCCAGCATCATCTTCATTTTTGGACTCACTGATATCTCCTACATCAGCTGTGTGCCTTTGTCTTATCTCCATGTCCATAATTCTAACGCGTAAGTTATGCAAATCTCTTTCTACTTCTGGATTCTGCACTTCTCTACCCCTTCCTTTGGACATCTCCCTTTCCTCCTCTGGATCGGGTGATTGTCTATCTCTTCTTCTCGGTGGCATGGTGAATCTTCCTTTTCCCTGCTACAGAAAGCAAATAAGCTTTTCTAAGCTCTGATACCACTTGATGCAGGCGCACTCGCAAGCACGTCCGCTCACAAGATCTTCTCTTCTCTACTGGCCCGAAGAACACTAAGGCTCTTCTATTTCCCTATCGGGAAATCCGTACCCACAACAAACTCTCCACAGGATCTCCTCTTTACAATCGGGAGATCAGACTAAATCTCGCGATCTCGCGAGTTCGTGAGTCAAAGCTTCTGACTCTTCCTTTCCAATCTTGCGATACCTGAAATGACGATACGGTTATGGCTCCTTTCCTTGTCAGTGCCCTCCCCACATGTAACCATAGGCTAGGGCTTAAATATCAGTGCCTCTCGCAACTCACACCTTCGTGATTTCGTGAGTCGAACTCTCGTGCCCTCCTGTTACGATCTCCCGAGACGCGATAGGTCAACGCCAGGTTGACTCCTCCCTTGACGCTTTTCACTTTTCTTAATCTCGTAAGTTGAAGCATCAAGCTTTCACACTCTTATCCCACGAATCCCCGAGATGCGAGAATTCAACGGAGTGTTGACTCCTTTCTCCAGGCAATGCATGTCCACTTGTCAACCACGCGGGCCTCACCTTATGGATCTGCCACGTGTCCACGTGAGCCTCCGCTCTCGGCACTTCGCGACTTCTGATATCGAAAGTGACCCCTCTCAACCTTCGAACCCTGAATGCGCGATAGGCGATGGGGTTCCCGATCCAACGGTCCTCCTACGAACCAGATCCAATGGCTATTCTTCTTCTCACTCCTCGCATCTTCACAACTTGGAGCACCCAATGTTTGAGCTCTCACCCTGCGAACTTCCGAGTTCGCGAGATCTTTCGATCTCTGCCACCTGTTCTCTTCATATGGATAGCTCCTGGTCTTCTCGCCACTTCATCGCTCGTGAAGTTGAATGACTTCCCCTTGTGTCCTCCGATGTTCGAGTCATCGATATGGGAAATCTCGCGACACATGTCCGCTCTCAAACGAATGACTCAGATCAAAACTTCACAAATTCGGGGTTTCGGGTGTCGAGTGACTCTCCTCACATCCTCGATATCCCTGATATCCCGAGTGCCAATATCCTAATGCCTTTCGGGATATTCGCTTCTCTGTTCATGAAGACTTAAACTTCGTGTCCCTCCGGTCAGATGCAACGGCTGACAGATATCTGTGTGAGATCCGACGGCTCACGATTTCCTCTTCTTGCGCACTCCTCTACTCCTCCGGGACGTGAAATCTTCAACGGTCCAGAATCTATTGGCTGATCCAATGTCTCACGATCCCTAGAGCTTGGGCTCCGGATGTAACCGTATCCTCCTCGCTTCTCTAGCAGATCTGACGGCTGGCGGGGTTTCACAAATCCTCTCCCCAAGATCCTGACCGTCTGTCTTCTTCTCCTCGATACGTTCACAAAATGAACCAAGGAATCCTCCCTGGACTTAATCAACTGTGACCCAAACCTCTGTCACCTTGAGTCACTCAATATGCTCCAACTCTTTGTGCTACCTTCAATAGCTTCAAAGGATTCATCCCTCCTGAGCTTTCTCACGACTCTGAGTCTTAGAGAAGATTTTGTTTTGCGCGCATTCCTTGCGGCAACCTCCAGATGCCTTCAAATATCTGGAAACTCTTCGACTCTGCACACACCTGCAACAACAGTCCTCCAATGCTTTGCTCAGATTCACAACTGAGACTTTCCTTAGCCTGCGCACTCCTTGCACGACTCCTATAACCCAATTTCACTTCTAGGTGAATGAGAACAAGAGTTAAACTATCTGAGCCTTCTGTCAACACATTCCTTGCGGACGACTTCTACTGCACTCCTTGCAGGAATCCTTGCTCAGATAGAGAAACAATTGAAACTCATTTCTTCTACTTCCTTTCTCAGGTCTCAAATACTCAGCAAGAAATCATTCATACATAGCATGTAAAGCAAATGCATAACAGGAAGTAAATACTTATGAGCATATCATTCAGCATACATACACAGAGAACAAACACAAAATCACAGATTTGAATCAACCTCTTCTATTAATTCAAACTCTGTACATGGGTGTTCTTCCACAGCTCTCTGCTTCTCTTCTCAATGCTCAGGATTATGTTACAATGCACAATGAGGGTGTATATATCCCATTTCCCTCTTTCTTTCTAAAACTATCTTATCTAATATTAAATTCTATCTACCTATTTCATCTCAACATAAATGCCTCCATCTACTTCAGACGAGATCGGTACGCTCAAGGTATGATTACAATATAAAAGTACGCCTCTCTTTAATATCACATTTAAGGTTGGTGCATTATCTTCGAGACAATTTCAAAACTTGTGCTAGTTTTGTCCAACTATTCACTTGCATTCCACGCTGGCTCGCTTGCTATGAGAGATGCTCCTGCATCAAATGTCATATTGACCATCAATAGCAATATCCTTCCCAAAGATAAAATCTAAACGAGATTTGGGCAAATAGTCAAAACATGCTTCAAATGGCGATGTTTGAGTTGAAGAGTGCTTAGCTCGGTTGTAAGCATGTTGAATGTAGTGTAATGCTCATCCCAAAGTTTAGGATGCTTGTTGCAATAACCACGAAGAAGATGCACCATTGTTCTATTGACCACTTCTGTCTGACTATTGGTTTGCAGATGAAAAGTTGTGCTCTTTTTCAGTTTGGTGTCCATGAGTGCCCATAAACTTGACCAAAAGTTCCCAATAAATCAAGAATCTCGATAATAAATAATGGATTTAGGCAATCCCAAATGTACCCAAACATGCTGAAAGAACATTTGTGCCATTTGCTCAGCTATAACTTGCTTCTTACAAGGAATCAAAATACACATTTTGCTAAATTGATCAACCACAACATAAAGATAATCATGATTTTTTTAGACATAGGTAGAACTCCTACAAAGTCCATGGAAATACTTTCCCAAGGACGAGAAGGAACCGGAAGTGGAGTATACAAACCCAACTTTCTATTACTAGGTTTGCTTGTGGCACATAGCGAACATCCTCTAACATATCTTGAAACACTTTCATTCATTTTAGGCCAATGGTAGTACCTTTGCAAATTAGCCACCGTCTTGCCTACACCAAAGTGACCAACAATAAGAGAAGAATGAGATTCTCTTATAATGTTGATTCTTTCACCCTATGGAATACATAACTTGCCAAGATGATACAAAAGATTATCATGCACATGGTAATCCAATTCTTCAACATGGTTAGAATGACACAAAGTTGCATATACTTCTTTAAAATCAACATCTAAAGCATATTGCTCAACATAGCTCTCATGCATGATAGGACTATGCTTAAGATAACTGAAGCACTAATAATAGGCCTTGAAAGCATATCAACAACTTTGTTATAAATGCCTTTCTTATACCTTATGACCAAGTGGAATTGTTGTAGAAAACCCATCCATTTGAAGTGCCTTGCTTGTTGTAGCTTTGTTTGTGATTGTAAGTATTGCAGTGGTTGATGATCTATGTGGA
>JASDQU010401678.1:0-10799 GCA_032191745.1 Picea mariana | reverse complement strand
CTGAGAACGAGCTTTAATGATCTGACTGTGTCTGTGATGAGTGGTAACGAAGGTCACAGTGAGACCTTTGGAAGCAAGATTCTTTGCGAACTGCATCATGGGAGTCATGTGACCCTGCGTGGGGTATGGAATGAGAAGAGCATGTAACGGTTCGGGATTGTGAGCCATCTGATCCTTGAAGCTCCGTCCCCTGGCTGCTGAGTCCTTATGCATTTCCCTTAACTTCGCTCACTAATCTTGATTTCAAGCAATACAACATAAGATTTGTGTTGACGAATCTAAAACCCAGTCCATGGACGGCGACTGAGTACCTACAGTCAGTGAGCCAATTAATATTAATTATTATAAAATATGGACGGCGACTCACTGCCTACATGGTCCTGAATGGCGGCCAATATCTACCATGGTAATAAAATATAAGTAATTAGCAGTGTCACAAATTCGTGGTTGTGAACGCCGGCTTGCAAAAACTGAACGTCGGGAAAGAGAAATGGTTCAGAGGTGGATGGAAGGAGTCAGAGGGAGTTGGCTGGAAGGAGGGAGAACGTGATTGGTGAAGGTCAAAGGTTTAGGTTGAGTTAGAAATTATAAGTGGCAATCAGCTAGCCACCATAGTAAATTTTAAATATGATTAAGTAAAAGTAAAAAAATAAACATGTAAACTGATATCTTCATAATAGTGAGGAAGTTAGTGGTTGAAATCACAACCATTGATTTATTGGGACTACTAAAAATATTTCATCAATATTTAATCTTGTCCATACAAAACTTATTAAACACTAAAAACCTATTAAATGTGCCTATGGTCAATAAGTGTAATAAATTATTATCAGGTAGCAAAATACAAGTAATAAATTATCATAATGTAGTAGTGAATGTTGTAAAATGTATAATTTAATGTTGTTGGTGGTGATAAATTGTTGAATCTAAAAGTAGTGAGATATATATAGTAGTGAATATTGTCAGGAATCATTAATTTTTATTATACAAAATCTATTTCTAAAAGCAGAAATGGATTCAGCATGCTAAAAAAACTCCTAAAACACTAAAATTTTATAAAAATAATCATTTAAATAAATAAATAATCTGATTTCAAATAAATATTCCAAAAAAAAATTATTTCATAAAATCTTTAACATACCGCTATAACAGTGAATGTGAATATTGCAATGGGTGATGTATAATTCACTACTATTATAAATAATGTATAAACCATTAAATCTAAAAGTAATTCGGATCCGACGGGATATACACCGACCAGATAGGTACTCAGTCGCCGTCCATATTATAAAGTAAGTGCTCAATTAGTATAATGTTGAGCCGCCATCCTCAATGGGCACGAGAGCATCTTTTGTATAGGAGGAATTAATATAATGAATTAATATACTTTTGGCCGCCGTCCTGAATGGGCAGGAGACCATCTTTGGTATAAGGAATTCCGTGTACTAAACCATCACTTGCTCTTGACTTTTTGACTTTATGGAGTAGTCTTAGTCCAGAAATGACATAATATTAATTTTTAAAATCACATAAAAATTAAAATAATACGTTATCTTGAATATCTAAAATAAAAATAATATAAAAAGTTATTTATTTTATTTTATTTTTCTTACTTTATCTTGGATATCTAAAATCAAATTAAAATAACATAATAAAATAACATAATAAGTTGTCTATTTTATTTTATTTTTATTTTGGAATAATAAACATTTAAGCGTAGGCTATTCGTTCTACTCGACTGCTCCTGGTCCTGTTCTGTCCCATTGAACCCACAGATGAAACAAGTTGTGTGCGCTCGGTTCCATTGGACATTACTCGAATATTAGACCTCTACCTCACTTAAACATTCATCTATTGGATTGCTCCTATAACTCTCGCATTGCACACATAATATCTCCATAGATTGAACTTGTGACTAATCTTGGTAAATTCCAGGTGCCTTGTCATTCACATTAAACGCCAGATTACAATATATTATCTAGTCATCTTTTACGATTTCCAAAGCCCTGATGTAGATTGTTATCATATTTCTTGAAAAAGCAATAATTTTTTGGGCACCAAAGTTTGCTAAGATGGTAAGAAGAGTTCACCTTGAGCCCATTTCTTCATACTTGAATTCATACCCCTGCATAACTACACCAAACTGTCATCTGCTGATGTGTTTTTTGAGTCTTATCCTGCACATAATTATCCCTCATACCACACCAATACTGCAATATTGGCTTCTCTATCTGGAACCCACCATAGAGCATCATCTACCTTTGAAGGAGAGAGCAGTAGTTCTCAAATGTGCTTACTGTGATGTGTAGGCGAAAGCAATGCAAACAAAAACTCCAGTTCTATCATGTTCATTTCAAGAGGCGTGACACCACCCACTTTGGCATAGTAGGCATTATTGTAGTACCTCTTTTGCGTCTTGGTCATCAAACTGGTCTGCCCCAAATGCTTGCAGACAAGGTTTGTGCCCTCCTTGCCCCAGTGCAACCAAATAAAGGGAAAAGAAGAAAAAACCCACCTGAGAACCTGAAGCGTTGAGGTAGGTATGTGATGTAGTGTCACATGGAGGGGGCCTAAAAGATGCAAGAGAGGCAGACAGAGTCAACAAAGATAAGCCCTGCAACCAGGAAAAAATTTAGTGGCTAATATTCATCATTAAGCATTAAAATGTTGGCAACTACAAAGGAAGATCTTGAATTCTACACAGAAAATTCCTATTGCTTTAAAATGGCGTTGGCTACCTTTTGGGTTTTTTGGCCGGAATCCAATGATGTAAATCTGGACAAAATCGCTTTTTTGTTGTTGTTTAATATGCATTTTTGGATGCATAAATGGATTCAGCGTGCTGAAAAACCCTCGAGGCACTTGGATTATACAAACTTAGCCACTCAAATCTGCAGATCTAACCATTCCTCACCGGATTTCGGGCAAAATCAAACGAAAAAAATCGTCGGAAAACTCCCAAAAACGTTTAGACTACTCTCTTTAAAATGATCATTCTGAAAAATATGGGAAGTAAATTTTCAGCAATGACGCTTTGAGAATCATATAGATTTGCCAGGATATCTACATATTCATCACCACAGACTACATTTTATTGAACTTCATGACATCCCAATTCACACTACATAGCAGATGAATTGTTGCATTGCTACAGCAAGCAAGAATTCTCTCTCATATGGATTCCCGGGTACCTTAGCTAAAAACTTGGTTTGGTCTTTTTGGTCTTTTTGGATTCCATATGTAAGAGGTCTCAAGCTTTACCCCCCTTAACTTTCCTAGGTTATAGCAAGTCTAATAATAAAGCTATCAAATTGATGACAATGTTAATGATATTGGGCACCTTCCCTCAGACCCAAATTGGTCTTTTGGTTAAGGATCCATATCCATGTATAAGAGACTTTGAGTTCCACCACTTCTCTTCACAGTTCCCATGCTATAGTAAGTCTATTAAGCAAACGATCAGAATGATTACAAAACTAATGATGGTAGGTACTTACCTATAATTCAGTCTTTTGATTAAAAATCAATGATAATCAATATGCACCCCCATAACACTTCCTTGGAGACAAATATATATACAATATATAACCCAATAAGTGTGTGTATACACCAAGTTAAAGATTGTCGAATGGTGTTTTGAGGAATGCCGATCGTTTCCAATTCCTTTCGGAACTGCATCGACGTGCATCAGAAGATGTTTTGACTGCATCAATGTGCATGGGTTTTGTTCTAGCGCCACCTACTATTGGAGCCCTAGTTCGATATAGCAGAGTGTGTGTTTATGACAATAAATTGAATTCTTTATAATATTATCATTTCTAACTGTAAGAGAAGGCTTAAAATTCCAATATTGTGAATGGATAGACATTTTTCCTAATATGTTTGCACATTGTTTGTATACATTGATACAAAATGGTAAAGAAATGGAAGACTATCATTGAACTTGAGGTGCAAGACCCAAAATACAAGATCATCTTTTCTAGTAAATATTCAGTCTGGTCTGAAGTATGTGGAAAGAACTTGAGCATTGATCGGGTTGCAAAAATCCCTTTACATAGAGTTCCTCACTTTATTAGAGGAGAAGAAAAGAATCCAGTAGCTCCATGCACTTTCATTCGCCAACAAAACAAACCCCCAAGATCAAGGGCTAGTGCTCCCTTGCAATATGAGTTGTAAGTATTTTAAAAGTGCATTGATTAGTTGCTGGTAATGATAGCACTTTATCATTTCTCATATGTATTGACATTTCACAATTTTTTATGCAGCTATGTTTGCTCATACGGCCTAAATGACAATAGAGGAAAAAATACAACACAATCATTTGTGCAAAAGAGGGGTTGTCAGTATCATTTTATTGTAAAGGTTATGGTGCAAAGCCCTGATATAACAATTCCAACGTATAACGTGTATGAGCATGAAGATCAGAATGGATGGCCTTGTCATGGAAAACATGACACTTCAGGTGAGTCTAGGCCCATGTATAAGCCAAGGCTTTCAAGGGACATGATTTCGTATGTAGAAAGTTTTTTTTATTTGGAAGTGCCTATTGACATACTATGTAAAATGCACATAAAGAAATATGTTGAAAGGGATGTAGAAGATCGAGATAGATATTTTTTCTTGTGCAAAAAATATATTGTGAAATGAAGAAGAACTATGAGTCGAAAAAAAAGGATGAAAAGAGTGTGAACCTTCCGTATGAAAAACACCGGGATAATTTTTTCTTTTACCCAAAGCGCAATGGTGGAGATGTCCCTTTCATAGCTAAAATCCAAACAAAATGGATGTTGGATACCATGGTCAAGCTATCACATAATAGCATAATAGTCATGTATTCAACATTCAATATGAATAAA
Organism: Picea mariana; assembly: GCA_032191745.1. Taxonomy (NCBI): domain Eukaryota; kingdom Viridiplantae; phylum Streptophyta; class Pinopsida; order Pinales; family Pinaceae; genus Picea; species Picea mariana. Next base: position 5,943 of record JASDQU010401678.1, on the reverse strand, counting down.
TATGGAGTGAGTGTCTTGTCAATGGTTGATTTAGTATAATCATTTGATTTGTATAGTTCAATATTATTGGTAACCTAAACTGGACTACATTTGTTTTTTTAGTATGGAAGTATCGGTTGTACACACTCGTGGCCTTTGATGAACAACAAAGAGGGGTGCCAGTTGCATGGGTGGTGGCATCACGAAACACATCAGAAGATATTGCACTATGGTTGGAGCACCTCATGCATAGGTGTTACCAAATCTGCCATGATTGGAAAGTGAATGCCTTCATGATTGATGATGCATTGGCTAAAATCGCCACTTTGAGGTAACTTCAATATTGTTATTTTACATTGCAAATTATATCGATTCAAAAAATGTCTCACTTAAAATGAATTTAATGTTGTAGGAGAATCACAAGATGCGGAGTGATCTTGTGTGTTTGGCATGTACGAAGGGCATGGTTAAAAAATGTAAATCATTTGGCTAGTAATTCAGAAAAAGTGAGAGATGTTCAATGAGCTAGGTTATATCATGAAGAATTGTTTCAAAGATGAAGTGGGAAATGCAATAGATGTTTTTTTCAGCAAATTCGCAAATGAAGAGAAATTTTTGGACTATTTTCAGAAGAATTGAGTTGTCAGTGATAAGATTAGTAAGTTCACATACTTGTTCTTGTGTTTCCATTTCTGTGTTTCATAAACGTGAGATATCTCCACTAACTCGGTTTTTTGTATTTAGGGATGTGGGTGAAAGGCTGTCGAGATTTTCCCCATGCAAACCAGGAGACAAAGAATATTGTTGAGTCATACCATAATTACTTGAAGACAAACTTTCTATTCGATCAAAGAAAGAAATGTTCTCGTAGGATGGACTGGTTGTTCTATATCCTCTTCACAAATGTTGAACCTTGTTACTGGTTCAAGGAAATTTTGAAAAAAGAAGGATATTTGAACAACTACAAGAAAGAGAAGCAACACAAATCATCAATATAAAAGGATAGAAGAATTCCAGATTGTGATTGCAAACTTCATGAGAGTATATCTCACACTTACTGGGTGAGAAGCCAAATAAGACTCATAACCAATATATTGTCACTCAGTATCGTACCAATTTTATAGTTTGTGATTTCCCATGGTATATTCGTAGCAAAATTTGTGAGCACACCATCAAAGTGGATTGGTTGTATTCTTCTTTAGGGGATTCAAACCCTTTATTGGGTCAGGATGCAACACCTAATTCATTCAATGACCCTCCTGAGATAAATATAGAGGTACCAAGCCTTGATGCAAATGTTATCACAACTATTATGGCTAGAGACAATGTTGATCAAGATGTCGAGGGAATTTAGTTGGCTATAGAGGAGTTGTTTGGCTACTTAGAGTTTCTTCGAAACAGTCCTCTTGCTACTTTGAACAAGGCCGAACAATTGATTGGTTTGGTAAAAAAAATGTTGGATGATGGCAACAATCTTGACATTATGGATTATGATTTCACTCTTGGGTTGGGTGATTTTGAGACATCTTTGAAGACGAAGAAGAGCTTCTTTATCCATAAAAAGAAAAACAAAAGAAGCATAAGAAGTGGCAGATTGGAAATTGATTCTGCATCTAAATATGAACCATTTCATTTTCCACACCTCAACAAGAGGGGTTGTCCTTGTGCCTATAATGCATCCTCTATTGTCCTAGGTGAGTTTTGTAGAGTTATGAGATCAATATGTTAATATTAGTATATATAGACATCACCATTTGTTTAATGGAGAAATAGGTGGATGTTTGCAAGGGTGCAACAATCCACTATTGTGGCTTCAATCCAAGGACGTAGATGGATGCAGTGTCATTCTAGTTTTCCTACCATTCCAGGTACATTTTGTGGGACTCCCAATTGATGTAATATATGTTTAAAGTTTGTATTATTTTATATGCCAATATGGATTCTAATGAATATCACATTGTTGTATTATATATATACGAGATTCTTCTAGTGATATTCCTCTCTTGGAACATGCTTTGCTATATGAAAACTCTCCAGTTGGGGATTTTCTATGTTTGACATGTGATACAGTTTCAAATCTTTTACATATCATTTTTTAAATATATTATCACTCTGTTGACTAAGTTTATACCTAACATGTATCTGTAGGATGAGAGAAGACACATCTTCGTCTACCATATAAAGCCTCCCATGGGAGGGTTGCAGCTCCAGTATTGCTTAGATGTCCATTGATATACCTTCTCATTTCCATTAATCCATTCCACTAAACGTAAACCCTCCCATCTAGTATTTTTTAAATTTCCACTATATGTTATTATTCTTTGTTTCCTCCCTTTTTTAGTGTAACAAAGATGGAATTGAAATTTTTTCTTGAAATTTCCTAGTGGTAGTGGAATGAGATCCACTTCAATCATGACCTGTAAGCAGTTGTTGTAAATGTGTATGAACCTGCATAGATAATATCTAGCTAGCAAAGGAGATACAGAGTTTGCAGAAAAATTGGGAAAGACAAAAACGAGAGAGAGAGAGAATCAAAGAATTATATTAACTGTATTCCATACTCAAAGAGTGAATAATTTACAATAGATATAGGTTGCATGAGTAACTAATGTGCCATAGTAGTGATCTAGAGAGATATAGACACTGGAGTGAATTGGCACCTATTCCTATTTAATTGATCCATGTAATCAATAGTTAACTGAGACACATGTGTGGAAGTGAGAGAGATACATGCAGTTGTTGGTGATAAAACCAAGGTTTCCATGCATGAGTGACTTCCACTAGTCTAACTGAGTATAACTGACTCTGAATTGAAGAGGAATGCCCTATTTTATAGGGGAATATTCTCTAGAGAGAATATCCTCATCTAAGGAATCATTCTCAACATTGGACTATCAAACTTGGGAAAATAATTCTAGGTGAATGTTTAATATCTCCAACACCCTTTGAACACTATTAGGGTGTACATGATGAATGGGTTCCAACAACAGAGGCCATGTTAGGTACCCGTTGTATAATGCATATAAGAATGAAACACTAAAAACACAAGAAAAGAGGGAAAATCTCATGGGAAAACCCCCCTCAAGGTACAATGCATAAGAGAAAATAGAAAAATGAGAAGTAACAAAAGAAGTTTCTAAGCAATTGTGTCCTTCACTCCATGAAGACCTTGCAACTGTGCAAGTTTGTGCTCATTGAAGATTTTGTTGAAGATGTAGATGTTTTCATAGATTTGATGAAGTAGATGCACTAGTGATATGTCCACACATATCCACATTCTCTTTCTGTAATGAATAATATCCAAATGAAGTTTGGATGAAACTTTGAAAATTGTATGGTCATTTTTGGAAAAATGATGAAAATTTACAGATTTTAAAATTCTCATAACTTCACTTCCCAGAATCCGTTTTGAACGTTTTGTTTTTGAAATTGAGTATTTTCCAAGAGGAATTCAAATATCTAATTTGTTTCTGCAAATTCTTCTCAGAAAATATCATAATTGAATATGATGTGCACGACCCCCTTTTTCTCTCCCGAGATGCATGCATGTTGCTCTTTAGATGCATGCATGGCGCACACAAAAGTTTATTCATGTGAATCTTGATATGCATGCATGATATCTTGCGTATGAAATTCAGGAAACAAATCTGAACTGGAGTGGACATCAACTGCAATTAATGGAACAAGAATTTGTGCAGATACTTGTGTAGAAGACTCTTCAGAATAAGAGGCTTGATCTTTTGATGGTTTCTCTTCTGGATCTATCTTTTGAATCTCTTGCATTAAATTTTCACAATATTCTTTATTCCCAATTAGAACCTCCATTCTGGTCCATAGTTCATTTGGAGTTGATTCTAGTGATTCATCATATACTTGGTGGAAAATTTCAGGAGAAATAGACCAGAAGATACATCTTGTTATCACTCTGCAAATTCCCAGAGGTTGTATAAAGGGCAGAAAGAATTTACATGAGGTAACCTTAACCAACCACTTCAAAATTGGGATCTAGCCCTACCAGTTTCAGAGAGGGATCTCTCTGTAAGATTTAGATTTGTTTGGATTTTTCATGTTTTAGGCTAGTTATAAAGAATAATACCGAGTTGTTTGTGTTTTTTAAATAGACTGGCTGAATGTTATTTATGCTTCCATTGGGCTATGGGGTCTTCTTCATAAAAAGGAGATCAGAGGACAGCTTTTTAAAGATTCATTTTACAGGGCAAGGAAATGCAATTGTTGGATCCTTTTAGAAAGAAAATGATGGATTTGAAGAAAAGGTGAGGTATCGTTTTAAAACAAAGAAGCAATTAAGAATTCCTTTCTTATAACATCAGAAAGAAAACATATAAATCTGTAAAAGATTAAGAACAGAGTATGCAACGAGAAATTCTTCAAATTTAACTTCTTTTAGAGATTAGATTAGGAAACAACATGATAACTGAGAAAGAAAATTTTTACGAAGATAGATAGAACTTCACCAACAATTTACATGTAGGAATCCTGTGAAACATCTCCTTGTATTACTGGAAAGATCTCTTTGAAAAGAATACAGATTACAACTTGCTTGGGCATAAAAATCAACCCTCATAACTTCAAAGTTTGAAGTATTTATAATAAGGATTACAAATGATCCCGTCATCAATGATCAGGACGTGGCAGATGCTATTTTTAACTATCTAGATAACAAGATGCAAAAATATTGGGAATTGATGATGATGTGTCGAATCTCTCATGCTGATTTTGGGGAAGACCATTGGTGAGTCATTCATATGACTCTGACTGCATTGGATGTTGACTTGGACAAAATCTTTATCTTTATTCGATCAATTCGCACAACTTATCCCATCTCTGTGTACCGGGGATGGTAACTTTCAATAGCCGGCGGTAGACTTCGTCCATCTCGGTATACTTGGAAAAAGTCAGCTTGGTGAGGAAAATGTACTTGACTTCGTGCTGTATGTTGAGGTCAGGTTGCAAAGTCTCTAATAACGCTTTGCCTGTGATGCTACCCTGTATCCCTGAGAAATTGGAACTGTCTTTGGCCATGGTGGAAATATTTTTCTTATAATCTGACAAAGTCATCAATTTATTGTTTAGGACAAATAAACCAGGAAGGCCCTTTTTTTGTAAGGCCTCAATCTTGCTAAAAAATCTCTGAACCCCAATGTCCATGTTCTGAGATTTCTCCTCCAACTGCAGCATTAATCCACTCTTGGTCAACACTCTTTTGACTTCGAGGATAGTTTCTGTCATGTCTTCAACTTTTAGGTCATCAATCTCTTCCTTGGTTTTTGAATTCAAGAACTTGATGATCTCATTGGCTAACGAGGGTATCTCACCCAGCTCTGTTCTTATCCTGTCAATGGATTGCCTACTCTTTAACACCAGATCATGTTTCTCGAACATGATTTGCACCAATGGGCCAAATTTCATTTATGGATTTCAAGATATATGTCCATATATTTTCCTTAGCCTCTGCTAATGTCTTACCTGCCACAGTTTGTTTCTGAAGCTGTTGTATTTCCTGCTTGAGTTTCTCTAATACTTGTCTCTCAATATTGTATCTTGTTTGGAAAAAAGACTTGAGTTTCTGTAGACTTTCAATCTCCATTTTCAGCCTATTGATTTTTGTTCCTTGCAGAGTCATTTCCTCCATGGACTTTGCTAGCTCCACAGTTTTTTCCAGGGCTGACAATGGTGTTGCTGATGGAATTTTTGCTGTAGTGGTTGTTGGCACAACTGCTGTACTAACTTCCGCGATGGGAACTGCTTCTTTTACATTCGAGGGATCATACCCAATCTTGAGCACCAACTCCTCTAAGGATTTTATTTTGATATCCTTTGCAAAAAAATATATCTTTTCCAACTTCAATTGGGTCTGAACATTGCTTAAAGACACCTGTAACTTTGTTGATGTAGAGGAAGCATGTGCCTGTTGGACACACCTACCACACTTAGAGGGGGGGG
>JASDQU010401677.1:0-10799 GCA_032191745.1 Picea mariana | reverse complement strand
TTCTACCCCCCTATACAAGAAATATCGCTAACATGAATAGATGAGGTCATATTGTTGAGCCTTACTGATAGCTTCTTCTTCTGATTGAGGGAAGGTAGAGGCCACATCTTTACCGAGGAGAGAGACAAGTGATCTGAGAAACCAATCAAGACATTATTGTTTGGTGGTTTTTGCTTTGCACAAACTACGTCGTCGACACTACTCATGAATGTGATCAATGATATGTGTGGTTGAGGTTTGTTTAAAATCTGAGAGTAGTTCAAGACCATTGTTGTGGTGGATTGGTAATTGGAAGAAGTTCAAAAATGCTTTGGACAAGGATTCGAAAGTCGCATAGGACCTTGATTTTTCATCTACATACCACTTGGTTGATGGGCTAGTGAGTGTGCACTGAAATAATCGTAGTCATATGGAATCATCCATAATCTTGTTAGAAGAACACCATAAGTGGAAATTCATGACATGGTTGGCAGGGTCGTCTCCTGCATTTCCTTCAAACTTGGGGATGTCTGAAGGTAGTTTGGTAGGCATTGCAGGCCATGTGGGGTCATGAAATATAGGATCATTTGTGAGTTTTCTTAGATTTGGTATGTTGAGAGAAGCCAAATATGGCATCTGGAGTGGTGGTAGAGGGTTAGTTCTAGCCATGGTGTGAGTGTTTCGTGAACCTGACCCTTGAGGGGGACTAGGTAGGTTTGTACTTCCCCCTTGAGGAGAATTTGGCCCCATACTTCCTTGTAAAGGAGAGCAGGTGGGTGTTTGACCTTGGGAAGTGGACCCAAGTAAAGTGGAACCAAGCAAAGTTGATCCTAAGCTAGTGGCACTCATGGGGGTGTGAGAAGGTGGGGCCAGTAAGTTGGCGAGACTAAGAACTCCTCCTAAAATAGGAGGGAGATTTAGCAAGCGTCTAGAATGGTGGGGGTTCTGTGGGTCCCCTATGATGTCTGACTAGCTACGTGGATGTGTGCAAATGGTGATGAGAGCAAATAAATGAACAAGATCTTTTGTTGTAATTTATCGACCTTCACAATATATTTCACAATTAGATATAATCACAAGGGTTTCATACATAAAGCAATTGATAAAGAAACATATATGTGGGTAGGTGGATTTTTTCCATGTGGGAGAACAAAGAAAACAAATGATCGTGTCCTAAAAAGATGTAACATCCTTCCTCTCAAATAGCACTAGACCTTCCAATAGCACTCTACAGTGGGGTCTGAAGCCACCGGAAGAGGAACTAGTGAAGGATGAAATAATCAGTTATAATGATGGGTAGAGGGGGCATATCCCAAAAGAACTGGTGATATTTCCCAATACCCACAAAAAATCTGATCAAGGTGCAATTGCATCCCACAATTTCCACCTGGGTAGATGTCCTAAAATTTGATCACTAGGTACCTCGGTCAAAGTGCGGCATTTAGATTTTTGGCCTCAGAAATGGGTCACAGAATGGATCCCATCTAAGAGGTGGGTGCCTCAAGGGGGGACACACAGAACAACCAGACCTCGGCCTTCAACCCTTCATGGGTATCTCCCTACCTTATGGTGCAGGAACACTTGACTTGGAGGATTTGAAAGTTCCCTATTTGTCAACTTCTACTATTTTTGACGATGTGAGAACCAGATAATGAGTTATTTGGATGCTTATCCCTGAAATCCTACCTAGTCTAAAAAATTATTTTGGCACCTCCTGTAGAGGAAAACTTAGTGAGTTTTTAGAGTTATTTAGGTGTCTTTTTTTGAGAGGTTGGGGGTGTGAACCAACCTCATTGAAATTAAGTGGGAGTGGATAGTCTTGTCAAGAAAAGGGTGAGGCATTTTAGAATCCCATTGGAATAAACTTACTTCAACCTCCACGATTTCTAGATAAAACTATGTGAGTGATTGGTGAACTTTGTGTGTGAACAAGTGAAAGTGTGCCAATTTTTAATAATTTAGGTGTCACCTTTCTGCATGTGGGCTTCGCTTGGTCCGTACAAGTGTTGATTACCTAAGTTACTATGTGTCATTGGTACAACCTTGTGGAATTTTAAAGTCCCTAGGAAACTAGCATGTGGACATGTGGGTCCTTACTATTTCTTTAACTCCCTATTGTGATTTAATCTAAGAAAGCTTTGAAACTATCCTATATTTGTAGCATGAGGGCATGTATGGGCCCGTTACAAAACCTTTAAACTTCCCTAGTGAGTTAATCTAAGAAAGTAAATTTCAACACTATCCTATCTTTGTAGCATGTGGGCATGTATGGGCCCTTACAATCTTAAGATGTGTTTGACAAATAAAATAAGAGGAGTCCCAAGGGGGTGTTGTCCTCTCCTAAAGATTTTGTCTTTTTTAAGGGAGATGAAATTGTCCCTCAACCTCTTTCTGATTCTCAAGATCAATTTGGAGTGCGAGAGAAGAGCATACTCAATGATTGATATCCAATTTATAGTCCCAATTCAAGTTTAATATGTGATTAAAAATGATTCCAACTTATAATCTTAGTCAAAGCAAGCCATCCATGTGGAAAAATGAAAGCAAAAGAGGAAATAATGATTTTAACCTCCTAAGTGCCTATGTTTTGATTAATCCCTTTATATGGATAGGGAAATAAGTGTGATGTTGGTTACAATGTGAATGATATCAATTTTAAAGAGGCTAGGGGCCTTCCACAAATCACAAAAAGGCTTACAATGTGTATTTTTTTGCACAGGTGCGTAGGTCTCAGAGTAGACAGAGGCATTGTGAGTGCCAGTGCGTGAATTACAAGAGGTTTATGGGCATGGGTACGCAGAGAGTGCTATGTAGAATGGTGGGTTTGGCACACATGCGCTGAAGACATGCCTATGGGTTGAAACACTCGTGCACGTCTGACACACAACCATGAATAAAATTCCAAATGAATTCTCTCAACTCATCTTTGAATTTGACTTTTTGCAGGTCGGCTTGGGCCAGTTATGGTACCTGCAAGTTATACAAATAGACAAAAGAGATAAAATAACCCAAATGGGGTAGGAAATTGATACCTTTACCCAACAAAGTCACCAATCTATAGCATCTCTTTTGTCACTTGAGTGAGCAAATTAGAGATGCTTACAATCCCATTTGGGTTAGCTAGGAAAGACAACAGTAAAGGAAAGGGTTAGAAATATAAATCATGCAAGATAAAAGAAAAAACTAAACTAAGAACAATAAAAAAAATTAAACTAGAGTGCATAAGGACATTAGAACAAGAAACAAACAAAAATCATGCCACCAATGGAAATGATTGTATTAGTGGAAATAAAACACTGAATATAAAGTGAGACTTTGGGTCCTCTCTTCCTCCAAGGGAGGGATCTTGAACCTTGAATATTGAGCTCTTCTTACAACTAGCAAACTTGAAAGAAATGGTGAAAGAATCCCAAGCTCATTCACTCAAGAGGTGATGTGAATAGCTCCAATGAAATGATGTTTGTATGCTCTTGACAAGGAAAGAGGATCCTCCAAGAGAATATAGGAAGCATAACAATACAAATGAATTCCTTGAAAATGTAGTGCACCCGTGGCCTCTTTTTATAGCATAACTTTGAGGCATTATTCAAACAGCCTTTAGTGTGAACAAGGGGCCATTTATGGCACCCTTAGGTCTTTGACCAGCCACCCATCCGGATTCATCCGAGATTTGGATGTCAAATCAACTTGGAAGCTGAACTATAAGTGAGTGAGAAGCCTGACAACATCATAAATACATTGTTCTGAGGTGTGCACGGATTTTAGCATCCACATTTGCACCTTGGGCGCATGCACGCTTTTCAGGCATTTTCGACTGGCGCATGTGTGTGCTCGTCCTTTATATCCTTAGTGCATGTTGATTTTATAACTAGTTGTATAGTTTAGACCTTTTGGAAATGCATTTTTGGTAATTTTTGGTCCATGGGTGAACTAATAGTTGTTTGAAGATGCTGGATTCCTATAACCATTTATGGACGAAATTTTATTGATAACAATACTCATTCACAAATGGATTCTTAGGATACCATCAGATCAAGATATCCCCAGAAGACAGGTACAAGACCACTTTTTCCATAGAATGGGGATCCTACCAGTACACATTCATGCCTTTTGGACTGAATAATGCACCGACAATATTCTCTAGAGCATTCATAGCTGCATTCAAAGAATTCATCTGTTAGTTTTTAGAGGTATATCTAGATGATTCGACAATCTACAGTCTGTTGAAATACCATGTAGAGGTATTAAGGTTGATGTTGGAAAAATGCAGGGAGTGTTAGATATCATTAAATATCAAGAAGTGCATCTTTGGGACACCTTTTGGGATACTATTGGGCTATATAGTGTGCAACAAGGATTGCTAGTAGATCCTGCAAAGATAGCAGTGATTGTCAATTTACCACCACCAAAATCAGTACGTCAGTTGAGAGAAACATTGGGACACACAGAGTACTATAGGAAATTCATAAAAGGGTATGCTCATATCACTGTGTCGATGGATAAACTGTTGATGAAAGATAGTAAATTTCAGTGGAATGAGGAATGTCAGCAAGGATTGGACACTCTAAAAGAGAAAATGGTAACATCGCCAATACTAGCATTCCTATACTGGGAAAATAAATTTCATATGCATGTAGATGCATCATATATAGCACTTGGAGTTATTCTAGTGCAACCGAGAGCAGGAGAGTTAGACCATCCTATATCATTTGCAAGCAGAAAATTGTCAGAGTCAGAGTAGAACTAAAACACTACAGAAAGAGAAGGCTTAGAAATGGTAGATGCACTCTATAAGTTTAGACACTATCTACATGGGAAACACTTTCAAATGTTCACAGACCATTCTGCCCTCAAATACCTAGTCAATAAGCCAATGTTAGGGGGGAGAATTTGTATATGGTTACTGTTGTTTTAGGATTTTGACTTTGAAGTGATAGTCAAACTAGGGAAGTTGAACGCAGGACCTAATCACTTGTCAAGGATCACCAATGGAGAATAACCTACAAATTTAGAGCACAACTTCCCTAATGCACAATTATTTTCAGTCCAAGTAGATGATAAATATTTTTCTGATATCATTCAATACTTGAGTACAAGGATCACACCACAAGAATTCAACACTGCACAAAGGAAAAATCAGGCAGTCAAAGCTGCAAACTATCAATTGATTGTAAGACACTTATACAATATGGGTACAAAGATCATATTGAGAAGATGTGTACTAGAACATTAAAGGCATAGGATTTTAGCAGAGGCCCATGAGGGAATAGCTAGAGGACATTATGCAGGAAAATATACCACTTAGAAGGTATTGTGCGTAGGACTATGGTGGCTAACCATCCACAAAGATGCAAAGGACTACTTCCAGATATGTGATGTATGTAAGAGGGTTGGAATACCTAATAAACGGGATACGATGCCCCTAATACTACAAGTAACCATGCAAGTATTTGAAAAATGGGAAATAGATTTTGTGGGACCAATTACTGCAAAAAATTACTTAACAAGATGGGAAGAAGCAACACTAGTAAATATTGCAGCGTAGAGACAACAACACACTTCATGTTTGAGCAAGTGATCACTAGATTTCAATGTCCAAGGTGTTTGCACCTAATTAGTCACTTGATGAGCAAATAAAGAGTGCTTACATGCCCAGTTGGGCTCTGCTAGGAATGACAGTTGTAGAGTAAAAGGTTAGAAAGAGAAACAACAAAACTATAAACTAGAATTAAACAAAAACCAAATAAAACTATGAGCATATGAAAAAATGAAAAATAAATACAAATGGACCAATATCACCAATGTATAAGCTGATCTATTGATGAAATCCAAAGGCACAATGAAGAAATGGGACTTGGGTCCCTTCTTTCTCCAATGGAAGGCTCTTGAGGCCCTCACTAGCTTGCTCTCCTTACAATGAAAAGATGAAAATGTGGGTGAAAGAACTCCAAGCTTATCCACTCAAGAGAGAGGTGGAAAGCCCTATGAAATGGTGCTGATTATGTTTATTGCCAAAGAATGAGTCCTTAGCAATCTTAGCAGCATAACAATACATAGAATTCTTTGAGAAAGTGATGGTTATTCATGGCTTTTTATAGCCTAGCATTGGGTCATTACGTAACCTCTTTAGAGTGTGAAAAGGGGCTCTTTAGGGCTCAATTAGGTCTTTGACCAGCCCACCATGAGGATTGAGCTCGGATTTGGTGTCAAATCGACTTGGGAGCTGAGCCATTAGTGGTTGGGAGGCCGACCAATTTCAATAAATGCACCGTTTAGCAGGCGCGTGGGTTTTTCACCAAACAGCTGCGCATCGTGCGCTTATGCGCGCATAATATGTTGCTATTACGCGCATGTGCGCGTGAACCTAGAGTCTGTAAAGCACCCTTCAATTTTTGGTTATTTTGTATAGTTTTTGACCCTTTTGCAATGCTATGGAATTAATCCTGTGCCATGAATGACTTCAGTCCTATTTTGACGATGCATAGTTCTTGTCTCCATGTGCGGATGAAATTTCAGTGATAACAGATGCCCCCTGATGGATGAGGTTAGGAGCATACGTATGGCCGAAATCCATGAATGTTTATTTTACTGAGAATGGTGTTGTAAGGGAGAGCAAGAGTGGGACCATGTAGTGCAATCCTTTGGAGAAGATAGGAAACTGTAGTACCCGACCTTCCATAAGGTGCGTAACAATATACAACTGTGTACAAACGAGGCGGGCATGCCCCATGCTCGTATGATGTAACTCTGAAAAAAGGTGACAGAAATGTTGATGTAGACAACTGCAGCGCCCTCGGGGGTGGTAATGATAATGGAAGAAGACCATTCTGCAAATGAACATACTCTGAACAATAGGCAATGATCGCAGTAACAAGCAGCGACGATGATGTGGGTAGTGATGGCCCTGCCAAGTCCAGAGGTCTTCGGCAACTGATAATAATAACTGCAATAGTTGCAAAGTAAGACCCACCGTGACATGAGAAAGTGTTGGCATCGAATGTTATGGGGGTCAACGACATCAGGAAGCAATGGTGGTTCCCCCTATGCCATCCGAGATCTCTCATTGAATGGAAAATGAGAATCAAGATACTGTCGCCCTTCTGGAAAACTGTGCTGATGTCGAAAAAAGGGGGACGGGACTCCTAGAAGCAAAGGGATCCATGGAATCTACTGAGGTGAGGAAGTGGCAGAGGTACATGGATGAAGTCAAGAAATGGGAAGACTCAAGACTACCCTTGGCTGGAGAATGTATGAGATAAACAGTGGCCGCAACCATGTGACAAGGTCGAGTGTCAGGGGGACGCCAAGACCGAGGATAAGTTGTGCCAGAGGTGGGACAAGGTGAACAAATTCAGAGAGTAAAGGTAAGTGACCTGGGTAGTACTCTGAAGATATAGACGATGCCCGCGAGGGTAAATGAGAAGTAATGCTCCAACCAAAGGTGATAGGGGTTGCATGTGGCCAAAAGGAAATCAAGTCACCAACGGTGACGACAAAAGTAAATAACTGGAAATACAGGTTTTTGTACAATAAATAATGAATAAGTTGGGAAAAAATGTACAAATACAGAAATAGGTGCCCCAGGGAGGGTAGAAATATCTGGGAAAAGTGATGAAGGGTGGGGGTCCCATTGGTGAGTTTCTGTATGAGGTAGGTGAAACGAAGATAGGTTCGTAGATGGGCAAACTGATGGTGGATGAAATGGTGGGTTCATGATCCTGCGGAGGTGCAGGTAAAAAAGAACATAACCATAAATCGATGATCTGGGAGTCCATATGGGGAGCTAGCAAAATGAGGAGAAGAAGTATGTGGTTGAGGTGCAACATGATGAAAGACTACCGGGACTCCCATCCCTAAAGGGTAATGAAGAACAACATGAGTGTCGAAAGTGCAAAAAGGTGCTATAAATGAGACAACTCATGTGGGTGAGAACGCTACTGGGTGCCAGTACTGAAGATGCAAAAATAGAGGTGTGAGTACTGTAGAGCCAAAAATGGGAATCCTAAAGGCCAATATCAGAGGGTGTGACTGTAAATGTAAATGAAATACAGCGGGAGAGACTACATGCCAGTGCTGAGTATATACCTGAAGGAATGATGTGAAGAGGTGATGATCAAGTACCTGCACACAGAACAACCAAATACCCAAAGTGAACAATATCTTAAGAGTATCAAAGATATGAGCATGTATTAGATAAATGTGACAATACGCGTGCGTACCTGACCAGGATATGAAAAGATGCACTGCCAGGGAATAGGGAAAATGATCACCCGATGAAAATGACTGTGTAAGTGGCCAAACAATTGTTCGGAAAATGGAGCTTGTGAGCTTCAGTACAAAAAGAAAATGAAAGTGGGGAAACGAGCTTAGATATGGATGGTGGGTCCATAATGCAAGCCTAGGTGCACTGATACTATGGGCTATCAGGTGGTAGTTTTGGGGGAGGATATGTACCGCCCCCTTGTTCAAAGATTGATGATGAGATGATGCAAGGAGAGTGCGAGGGTTCGCTTGACACAAACCAAATATTGAAGTACTAAGGGGTACCCGTGGTGGTGGGATGGAGAGTCTCCATAGGGGAATGAGCAGGAGAGTTGGGTGGGTTATGGGGTAAATCCTCAGATACTTCATCTAAGAACCAAGGAGGCGTTGGGAGTGCTTCGAGTTCTGGAGAAATGAGATGAAGATCCTCGAGTGATGAAGTAATGTCAATTACCGCCGCTGCGGGTTGGTGACGTAGGGCCAATTGATGTTGCCTATTCTCTATTATCATAGGACATTGGTAGGTGAAATGAGCCAATGAATCGCAAAGAGAGCTCGAATTCGGTGTCAAATCGACTTGGGAGCTGATCCATTAGTGGTTGGGAGGCCGACCAATTTCAATAAATGCGTCGTTTAGCAAGAGCACGGGTTTTTCGCCAAACAACTGCGCATCGTGTGCTTATGCACGCATAATACGTTGCTATTACGTGCATGTGCATGCGAACCCAAATTCTGTAAAGCGCCCTTCAATTTTTGGTTATTTTGTATAGTTTTTGACCCTTTTGCAATGTTGTGGAATTAATCCTGTGCCATGAATGACTTCAGTCCTGTTTTGACGATGCGGAGTTCTTGTCGCCATGTGCAGATGAAATTTCAGTGATAACACAAGGATTTTGATGAGTGACCAAGGAACTCACTTCATCAATAGTACTATCAAGGTTATGAATGAGGAGTTTGAAGTCTATCATCAAAAGAGTACACCATATCACCCTCAAGAAAATGGAATGGTGGAATCCTAGAGAATGCACTGATAAAGATCGGCAATGTCAACAGGGATGATTGGGACTTGAAGATACCAGCAGTATTATGGGCATACAGGACTACATGTAAAAAATTGACATAGCACACACGATTCAGGTTGGTGTATGGACAAGAAGCAGTGGTACCATAACAATTTTTGGTACCTAGTCTGCACATAGTAGCAATCACTAACATGACAGAATGAGGTGCAATACAAGAAAGGCTAAGTCAGTTGATGTCGATGGAAGAATATAGGATTCTAGCAAGATTTCACCAAGAAGTACAGAAAGAAAGGGAAAAATATTGACATGACCGACATATTAAAAGGAATATTTTCAAGGAAGGAGACCTAGTCTTGGTGTATGACAATAAATTTCTTTAGTACCCAGGAAAATTTAGAATGCATTGGTTGGGACCATATGAAGTGAAGACTGTCACAGATGGGGGAGTTGTATAGTTGAAGGATTTAGGAGGTAAAATACTTAGAGGAATGATTAATGGGAGTCAACTAAATTTGTATAGGGATGTTCAAACTCCTAATACTTATACAACACTGCACTGTAAAAAGATAGATAGAAAAAAAAGAGAAAAAATGAAGAAAATAGAACCAATTCAATGCACATGGAGGGCCTCAAAAAAATAGAACTGGGAAGATGGAATAGGGCGCTGCAAGAAAACCAGGGTTCAAATACATGATGCGTAGAAGATAAATTAATGGGTAAAATGGTATTGTGTACATGAAACACAATGAAAAAGGGAAAAAGTGACAAGTATCAGTGCAACATAACTGTCACTTCCCCATCCCACTATAAATTTAGAAAGAGGGGGAAAACCAACCCATTGTGATGGTTTCTAAGGTGAAAAACATCGAAGTTGAGTGGAGGAGCGATAGAGTGTTGAATTATGCTACCATATGTCTAGTTGAGAGCTTGTAGTTTGAATTTAACCACCATGTCATCGTCGCGGGTTGGAGCACCAAGAAGAACTGGACAAAGGCATAGGTAGTAGCACATGGGGACCACAAGGTAGAGCCATTGATATTCCCACAGTGGTGGATGTGGACAAAATCCACACACTGGAGTATGATCAAATCACATTACATGTGGAGGAGGAGAAAGAACCTGCATAGGACACTGAGCAACTGGTAGAGGACGTTGAATCGAAAAAATCCGACGTGTCAAGGGGAAAAGGGTTGTAGGAAGTAGAATCGGCCATATATTCCACATAGTAGGGCCTAGAGCTGGAACCTAAGAAGGAAATAGATACAAAGGGTGGATTATAGTCCCCACAAGGGAAAAATAAGATAAGCGAAGAAAGTAGTACATAGGGCATGTAACACATTCAGGCAGAGCTAAGTATAGTAATGCTAAAAATTCCTAATGAAGTGAAAACAAGGGATAACATGGTAAAAGGATTTGATGGCCTTAATTAATCTCACCATGATGTCTCAGATGCCATGAAGTTCCCATATTTGGTAGAGAAAAGCTACCTAGAGAGCAGGGGAGAGGGTCGATCAGGCGTTCCACTGTGTTACACAT
>JASDQU010401671.1:0-10248 GCA_032191745.1 Picea mariana | reverse complement strand
AACAACAACGATACTTCCTACTCTACCATGGTTAGCTTCATAATGGATCTATGAAAGAAACAAGTTCATGAAACATACACAAACTTTAAAGGAAATAGGCCAAGCATAGATTTATATTAATGAAAACAAAGTGGGATGCTTACAGCCATGGATGTATGTGTAGCAGCTTCACCAAGCTCTCTTTGTCGATACCCTTGCTAAAATAATCCACACACAGAATGTTGATGCTTCGATGATATCTCCGTTATGAGATCATAAGTTTGATACTTCACAATGTCTCCATCTCCCTTTCACCATGAGAAGGACTCCTTATGTAGGCATGGAGAGGCCTAACCACTTGAGATATCTTTGGGATAAGTTGAGGATTCTTCTCCTTTAGTTGTGGATCTTCCCTAGGATCATGGATTGACCTCAGATTTGAATCCAACTACCTTCAGAGATTGAGGGGATTCTTCCCCGATTTGTCTCAACAGCCCAAAATTCGTTCAAAAAGGGCAACACTCCCTCTGAATGGGGCACAGAGCATTGCAACGCTCCCCCAAAAGAGGGCACAGAGTGCCAACGCTCCCTAACAGTGCATAGGGGAGCGCTACCTTCCCAAAATGATATTTGAGTGGGTTTCTTAGTGGCAAAAGACTTCTACTCCTTGTCAAATGATTTCTCCTCTTCAAAACCAGTCTTTTGAGGTATCTTAAGTGACCTTATGATGTCGTTAGAGGCACGACATAGGCAAGATGATAGTATGCTTTTGTGACACTTGTGACACTTGCGGCCAAAATGTGACACTTTTGACATTGGTAATGACGACACTAGGCCATCATCGTAATGAGTAATTTTGATGTGTAACACTTCCCTAGCCCAAAAGCCTTACAATTACGGACCAAACAATACACCACTATATAGTTCTTATTTATAATGTGTTGCGAAATATATTTAAGTTTAATGTTTCATGTGGGAACCAAAGGAAAGGGGCTGGGCCTTCGGCCCAACCCCTCATTATATGTTAAATCCATGCGACCATGTCCACCGCCAACACCAAATATTCCAACCGCCAAATATTCCAATCCGTCATATTTAGCAAGTCTTCCATATTCTTTGTCGGATATTCTAACTGCCTGCCAATTTAACTATATCCTCCATATTTGGAAAATCCCACCAAAATTTTTTGAACCATGCGTATTAGAAGGAGGACCGTGGGATTCAACCTCAAAACCTCCACCAACCAACGCCCTAACTTAGCCTACGCTAACCACTCCACCAACGACTTCACTTATTGCATAACTGCCACAATTCTGTATAAGAAGCACATCTCTGCCAGTGTATGAGACAGAAGAGATGTGAGACCAAGTATGTCCATACGTTACATATTTTTTCACAATTTTCGAGACATACTAGGCACAGATTTCGAGATTTTCTAGTCATTTATTGTAGATGCAATGGCACGGTAACCGAGGCAGGGGTGTCTCTTGGGCCTAAAAGTGTCAAACTGGGATCGAGGTGTGGAGATAGTCATTTTTAGGTAAAAATACACTACAAAAGCAGTGGTGGTGTTAGTTTTCTGATCTGAGCAAATCTTTTGTAGATTAACTCCAGAATGAGGTATACTTATGTATTTTACCCAATTATTTTGTGGAGTTAATAAAAAGACCTACCCATTTGAGAGAAGGACCCAGAGACATAGTCCACCAGGGACAAACTCTGTTATCAAGTTATTTTTGTTCATATTGCATGCTTATATATATTTCCTTTTGAGCTTTTCCTTCTTTATGGCATACTTTTTTTTATGCTCATTTAATACGATTCTTTAATAAGCCACCTGATGAAAATATCTCCGATCATGTTCGTATCAGAGAAGTCGTCTTTGACTTGAATTGTTGAGTATGAATGCTTACTAGGGCCAAGCATAATTCGGGTGAATGAACTCTTAATACTTTCAATCCTAAAGTTGGTCATGCATCCCGAAGGAAGAAGATGGCAGAAGAGGACAAGCATGATGAACACAAGAAAAACTTTAACATGATCTTTTATCGCATGTCATAAATAGTCAAATGAATGTATGGATATTACGAGAAGAGGATGAAGAATAAAGGGAAGAAAAACGAAGCACATGTATATGATGATGCTTAGGTAAATCAAAGGGCTGGAGGAGACACTCCTGAGACTCCATCTTTGCCTTCAAGTTCTATTTCTTCTTCCTCTGATCATTCTCATCATTCTTAGCATTCTAGCCATAAAGCCTCTTTTAAGAAACCATTATTAAATCTTGATGTAAAGTTTTCTTTACCTATGTTTAATGGAGATGATAATCTTGAAAAGATAGATAATTGGACCCGACAAGTTGAAGTATATTGTCATGTTCAGCATATTGACGAAGAGGAAGTTAAATTGAAACTAGCTTATCTTCAGTTGGAAGGCACCACTCTTGTATGGTGGGAGAGAAAGCTACATGACAGAAGTAAGTGTGGTAATCTTCTTTCCTCGTGGTCAGAATTTGAATCAGAGATAAGAAAGTAGTTCTATTCATTAGGGTATTTACATAAAGTGATGATGGAATGGAAAAATTAAAGGAAGAGTAAAGGTCAAATTGTACAAAGTTTCACAAAAGAATTTAGGAAGAAATCTCTTGCATTTAATATTCCTTTGAATTCTTATGAAACTTTAATGAAGTATATTGACGCACTTCACAGTTATATTTGTCATACTTTTCTCTTGTTTAACCCCACTAGTCTTGACAAAGTTTGTGTGCAAGCCACTCACCTTGAGAACAGAAGGAAACATGTTCAAGAAGATCCCACGAAGAAACCTTCCAATTTCCCACACAAGAATTTCAAGAAGTTCAAAAGGAAGGACAAGAAGACCGGTACAGTGATGAGAGAAGGAGGAGAAACATCTTGCACTCAATGCAAGAAGAGGGTCCTGATGAAGAACATTGTTGGAAACTGCATCTAGAAAAGAAATCGAAATAGTTCCGTGGAAAGGGGAAGACAAAGATTGTTGCTACATTGCAGCAAGATCTTGGTTCTGATTTAGGAGATGAAGGAAAGATCACAGCAGTTGGAGTACAAGGTAATTGTAGCTAAGCATACTAAGATAGATACATTATTTGATCCGAATTCCCAAGTAAAATTAATATTTGAAGCACTTGTCAAGAAGATGGGTCTGGAAATGAAACCACATTGAAAGCCTTATCCTCTTGGTTGGGTATGTGATGAAGCAAAACTTAATGTCACCAAACAATGTAGGATCAGATTTGTTATTGCTTCAAAGTTTATTGATGAAGTGGATTTGGATGTTGTACCACTTGATATATGTGGCATAGTGTTTGGAAGTCTGTATCTTTATGATAGAAAAGAATTATTCTTTCGTCATGAGAACAAATACCACCTTACTAAAGGGGGAGTGGAATATATTGTAAGAGCTCACAGCATGAGGGTAAATACAAAACTTGTTAGTGCAGGGCAAATGAAAATACTCATAACCACTAATAAGATATATATACTCATGGTCATCAAAGAGAAATATGCCAGGACATCCGACACTTTCCAAGGATGTGATCCATCTCATAAACAAGAATTAATTGATATTGTTTCTAAGTATGATGATATTTTTCAGGAACTAGATGGATTACCTCCTAAGAGGGAAATCCAACATGAGATACATCTTCAGCAGGATTTTCCTCTTCCTAATGTGGGCATGTGCAGGATGTCATTTGTGGAGATGACAGAGATCAAGAAGAAGGTACAGGGCTTATTGGATCAAGGGTTCATTAGGCCCATTTCATCTCCTTGTGTTTCTTCGATCGTTATGGTGCCAAAGAGGGACCAATACCAGGCTTACCAGGCTTTGAATAAAATCACGGTGAAAAATCAATACCCTCTTCATCGTAAAGATAATTTACTTTATCAGTTGAAGAATGTTGTTTGTTTCACTAAGTTGGATTTGCACAGTAGATATCATCAAATCAAGGTTGCAGAATAGGATGCATGGAAGACTGCCTTTAAAACCAAACAAGGATTGTTTGAGTGGTTAGTTATGTCATTTGGGCTTTGTAATGCTCTGGCAACTTTAATGCGTGTGATGAATGATGTATTCAAGCCTTTCCTGGATGACTTTGTGATTGTATATTTAGACAGCATTCTTGTTTTTAGTGGGACTTGGGATGAACATGTGAGGCATGTAAAGCAGGTATTGGATACTTTGCAGAGGAAAAAGTTGTATATGAAAATGTCTAAATGTGAATTTGGCAAGACTGCACTTGTATACTTAGTTCATATCGTGGGAGGAGGACAATTGAAGATTGATCCTTCCAAAATTGAAGTAATTGTAAAATGGCCTGAGCCAGAAAGTGTAACCGAAGTCCGAAGCTTCTTGGATGTAGTCCAGTATTGGACGAGATTCATTCGAAACTTATCCTTTATATCATCTCCTTTTCATGCCTTAACCAGTGTGAAGAACACTTTTCAGTTGTGTGATCTTTAAGAGAAAGCTTCCAATGGTTACTTCAGGACTTTACACTTCGGAAATATTTCTATCATCGTTCAAACGAAACCCCTAAAGTCGCGAAGCTCCGAAGTCCTGAAGTTGTTTTTTCGCAAAAATTTGTTAAAAAGTTATATGGATGAGTTATTGGACACCTGTCATAAAACTATATCATGGTTTGACACATGGCATGTATTTTTAACATTTATATCAAATCATTCACCTATTTTTAGGTGACACGTGTCACACATCTTTTCTTGACATGACATTAGAGATGATGTGAGCACTGCCACATCACTCTAAGAAATTGTGCTTCGGGAGGAAAAGAAAAGAGTGAGTTTAGGATTGCCAAAGTATCTAAATGTTGAAGCATTTGTTATCATAATGAATTAAAAACGTTTAAAAAAATAAATAAACATCAAAATAAGTTTAATTAATCATGATTTACGTTTAATTAATCACTTCACAAATTCGGCCTTCGGAGGATCACTATTATCCTACATACAAAACTACTGAATGTCAAAGTCTTGAATTACTTAAGGTTAAAAATATTTCAAAATACGATTAATTAAAACATAAAATGATTAATTAGTTATTAGCTTCTCCAGGAAATCGGCCTTTGAAATATTTCCGTTGTTATACTTTCAAAATCTCTTAATGT
Source organism: Picea mariana (assembly GCA_032191745.1). Lineage (NCBI taxonomy): Eukaryota > Viridiplantae > Streptophyta > Pinopsida > Pinales > Pinaceae > Picea > Picea mariana. Next base: position 5,108 of record JASDQU010401671.1, on the reverse strand, counting down.
CGAACCGCCAAATATTAATTACATTTATAGTTGATTAAATTTTTACAGATCATGACGCCAGGTAATAAATTCCATTGATTTCTTGAATAAATGTTTTATCAGTTGATCAATCCGAAGATTTTCTGACTTTATTATTTCCATGAATAAAAGCATTTCGAGCTTCAAATCATTTTGTCATTTGCAATCAGATATTTTCAGTGATTGAAAGCTTATCAATTTTTCTTATCACGGGAAGGTTAATTTCATTTTCAAAGAATTATGTCACCACGCAAAGCAGAGAAGAAGTAGGAATCATCAACTGAGGAATCCAACCCTAACATGGACATTCTTTCAGACACTACTCCTCGAATTTCATACGCTATCAAGTCTTGGAAGCAGGTGTATGGCATTCTGGAGCATGAAATTATTCTTTGCCATGATGATTCTGCAAAAGAATATGACGAAACATTCTCGGCTATACATTCAACTGGGAAAAAATGTTGTCAGATAACCTAGCTAAGGAGGTCATTGAGTACCAATATTTGAAGTCTAAGGGGAAACAGACACCTTTTTACATGTTCGCATACATCATGGACGCAATCTTATTTATGACTCCATTTCCTCTCATGAACTGGAGTTGGACCCCAGCTTGTTCTGAATCCATAGATTTTTATCATTTAAAGTTATGGGAGGAAAACTCCAAAGATTTCTTCTATGAAATATGTCACAATGTAATGATACCCATTCATGTGGCCATTTATAGACACCCTCCTCCCAGAATTTCAGAACCTATTATAGGAAATTTGGGCGCAATTGCACATTGGTACATTGAAGATAATTTATCTTGCATTAGAGTATTTGGTTGTTCTATTTCGCCTCACACCCTTACAAAATTCTTTCCTAATGGATTCATCTGTAGAGAAGAAGCATATCAAAAAGTAGTAAGAGGTATTACTAATGAATTCAGAGAACCACAAAATAAAGTATGGCCTACCTTTGCTATATAGGTTGGTATGTTCACATTACTTGATTTCGAGCATATGAAGGTTGAAGCAACAAATTTGGAGGAAATCAAATTGGTTGATATTGAATTCAAAAGACATGATCCTCATAAGGTGGTTGAGAATCATCTATCTCATTTCAATATGAGGAGGTACATTCACGAAGATTCCCCTTATGATGATGTTTTTAAAGGAGTCAAAACTTATGAGGAAGTTCAAAATAGAGTTCAGAATCTACTGCCAGAACAACAGTTTGTCTTTCTTAGTTTTCAAAAAACAGAAGGACCAGCCTTCCAAATATCTTACAAGGAGAATCTAATATTTCCTAGTCATCACAAGAAATAGCATCCACAGAGCCCCGGAAAGGTATCTCGACTACAGACCAAGCTAAAGAAGTGGCAAAGAATCCAGAGGAGTTAATTAAAAATGTAAATACACCAATGATAGGTAAAAATGATAAGGAATTGCTAGCATCTTTTGAGGCATTTATGAAGCAAGGACATGCTTTCCCTTTTTCACCATCATCTACTACTTTTGTTGTTCCAAGTGTCACAAGCCCAGAGAATTCCACTCCACTTACTTCTACTATTCTCTCACTAACTCCCATAGCCACAAGTTTCGAAAATCCCAGTTCAAAGGCTATTTGTATAGATGGACTCACACCTATTCTACTTGATTAGATTCCTCCTTCAAGTTTCTTCTTCAATAGGAAAAGAAAATCCATCATCAAAGGAGAATCTCAACAAAAGGAAGGAGTGGTCACTAAGAGACACAGAATAGTGTATGATGGACATGGACAAAATGATCTTGAATTTTCCAAAGGAGTTACAAATTCATTAGGAGCCTTTGACACTGCCAATCAACGGTCAGTGGATAATATTACTAAGAAGTTGCAACAAAAATCTCTTTAGGTTGAGAACTTGCAAAATGAGATGCAATGCATAGAAATAACCTTCTGGAGTAGGATGAATTTTGACATAAAACATATCAGATTGAGCTATCAACAGCAAATGAAGCAACTACAGGAGAAATTGGAGGTGAGTGTCCAAAATATGTAGTCAAGTAACTAAATGCTTTCTTAGAAAAATAGTTTAATTGAGCAGTTGCAAACCCAAACAGTTGTACTAGAAAACACAAAAATATACTATGTTTCATTCAAAGGGAAAGAATCTTAGATAAATGAAAGGTTGGGAGTTGTTCAGTTAGATCTATATCAAGCCATGGATATTATCCATAAATATTATCAAAGGATCAAAACTTCTCTAAATAATATTTATGAAAAAGAAAAGGAAGCTTGTGCATCCAGATCCAAGTTCCAAGAATTTATTGTTTGGAGACAAAATGTGAACTTTCATGGTCTTGCACCTTTTTCACAGTATGAGCAAATGAAGGGGGAAATGGTTGTAAAGGTTTGGGAGACAAACCTTGAAAAAATAAAGAAGTTGGCCAGAGAGGTTAAGGAGGCTTGTCTCAATGCCCTTGTTGTTGTTGAGTCAGATTTGGTTGAATTTAAAGATGATGTTATCTCCGATACACTTGGGTAGATCAAGATAGAAAAGAATAAATAAAATTCCAGGAAAAACGAGTATATAGAATAAAATTCAACAAGTAAATCAGATTGATTTACAAAAGATAAATGAGATACTAGTAAAACTAGAGTTACAACACCAAGTTACAGCTCAGGCAATTAGGAAGATTCAAGAGAAACTACCACTAGTGCATAAAAAGATGTTTGCATTCGAGTTGAATGAAAACATTGAACCTTCTAGATTTTTGGTAGCATTAATGGAGATGTGTGATCAATTTAATGAGCAAAAAAATGTGAGCACATCTGCGAGCAAATAGAGGAGCAAAAGAAATGTCAGCATATCAATCGTATCTTGGAAAAATATGCATTTTTTTGTTACATTTCAATTGTATTCTATATTTAGAGCTGAAAAGATGGAATGTCTAACTACTTCTAGTTAAGACAATCTTTGTATAAATAGGGAGATCTTAGATATATTCAAGGCTTCTTCTCACCGAATGTAAAAGAGATTACTTATTGAATATCAATATAAAGAGAAGACAGAGATTTTAAGTCTCATTTCTATTGAGTTATGTGTTTCCCCTGTATTTCCATTTTCTTCTCACATTAGCTTCTTTGTATGGTTCTTGAAAATTGAATGATTACAACTTAGTAATACATCTACTATGATCTTAATGCATTGGAAGTTCGCTCAGCTACAGGTTTTCCTCTGTTCTTACTTTGAGTAAAAACAATACTTGTAATCTGTGTGAGTTTCTACATTCTTAATCACCTGTTGAGGATACATCTCCTACTTTTCTTCTACTGTGAATGAGGTAAGACTTATCTGTAACTGATCCCTTACTTTGTTCTAACAGTTTTATCAATCATTTCCACATCACCTAAAATTATAATTTTGACTCAGAGAAAGAGATATTGCCTTTGTATTTTCTTATTATAAATTTCACTCAAAGTTAAATCTTAGAAAACTGAAGGTAGAAGAAAGCACTATAAAAAAAATTCTTTAATTTTATGATGCCTAACATTATTCTTTGAGCCTAGAATCAATCTCAGGAACAACAGTGATAACACACGAAATTGAAAAGACAAATTTGGGGTAGACGCATTATTTTTTTGGTGTGAAAGTGCAACAACAATTAGAAGGAATATTTGTTTTTCAAGCCAAGATGAAATAATTTTATTGGAGAAACTTGGGATGAAGGTATGCCAGGAAGTTGCAACCCCAATAGCACTTGGTGAAAAATTGACCTTGAAAATGCAAGTCCTAAATTGAATGCTACTCTATACAGAAGCTTGATTGGGATTTTGATATTCCTCACTACAAACAGGTCAAGCATTATGAATGTAGTGAGTATTGTATTTTGTTTCATGTAGGTTCCTCATGACTCCCATTAGTGTGCAAAAAAAAAAATATTAAGGCATGTGAGTGGTACTTCAAGCTTTGGTATAATGTATTTGTTGGTCAAGCAGTCTTGAAAAAGTTTTTGCAATTTTGATAAAGTTTTGAGGAAAAATCCTAAGTATAAGAAAAGTGTGTGGTGTAAGAAGGAAAGCTAAAGAGCACACAGCTGAGGCGCACCCAGCAGAAAAGTGTGGAGAAGGAGGAAAGTGTGCAAACGAAAGACATAGTCAAGCTTGAAGAATTAAGAAAGGAAATAAACCATAACGGGAGAATGAAAACCCGGCATTCCAGAAATAAAAGAACAACAAAAAAATAGCATGAAGACTGAAAATAATAAGAAAGGCATCGAACAACTAGTTAACTAAGTTGGCTATGCATTGTAATGGGATATTTTTGTGATGAATAGATTAGGGTTTTTAGACCTAGATTTTTGTATAAATATGTAACGGGTTGAGAGATTAGGGGTTCAACGAGGTAATATTCTGATGAAGTTAGGTTATGATAGATTCGTTTATGTTATAGTCTAGTAATTGTTGATTGATACTGAGTTCTAGATTTCTTGAATGTAGGAGTCGATGGTTCAGAAGAACGAATAAAGGAATGATAAAGAGATGTTACAGAATCATGTGTTGTCTTTTTTTCTGTACTTGATTATGAATACTATTTGCATGCCTCATTGAATAGCTTCATATGATAGTTAAGTATGGTGCAATGATTCATGATTGTGACAGTAACAAATATATATAGTAATTTGGAATATGATAAGTATAGAAATATGAATCATGAGTGCGTTAATAACTGAGAAGAATAGAGGTATGTGCACAACATAATAAGGAAGAATGAATTGAATGTTTGTCTCACACTCCCTTACTACTATAGAAGCATGGTTCCTACAGTCCCAATAGATACCTCAGGTGAGACTTCATCTGTGCAAGCAGGTGATGCTGAAAAGGTTGGTTTTTGGTGGGTTTTTTTGGTCGTAGATAAAATGAACCTTGGGTCTTACAACCCACGCATAGAACAGCACCAACAAATGGTTATGTTGTCGAGACCGGGACTTTGCAATTAAAGGGATGTTTTGGAGGCCGACTAAGAAGGAGATCTCAGAATGGTTGGAAAGGAAGGAATAGGATTTCACATGACAAGAGAACGGAAACCCTAGGATGAGTAACAAGCAATGGTTGCAAAGGTATGTGTT
>JASDQU010401660.1:0-10800 GCA_032191745.1 Picea mariana | reverse complement strand
TCTTCTGGTTGATCTCCTATTGAAGGTTTAGTATCATCATCATTATTTTGTGCACCAAAATCTTCTTTATCCTTGTTTTGATAATTTTCTTTTCACATTTTCCATTTGTTGGATAATGGATAATCTACTTGCATGACATTATCAAGTTCTGTAATTGTGTTAGACTTTTCTTTAGGAGTTTTTTTGTCTTGAGCTTGATCTACTTTATATGCATAACTTTGATTTTCATATACTTTATCATAAACTTCATCCATCATACTCCTATTGTAAATTTTATCAATTTTAGGTGCAATATCTTAATCATTTCTCTTCCTTTGTACTTTATCTTTTCTTCTCCATATCTTCTTATAATTTTCCTTAATGATGGAGATACTTACCTTCATGGAATACTTTGGCAATCTACATTCACTGGCCTTATGACCATAACTGTTGCATTTTTTGCATTCAATATTGAATTTTTGCAAAGGAGAAAATGAGTTATAGTTTCTCTTCTTTGTATTGTACTTATTGTTCTTATATATTTGGACATTTCTCTGATTGTATTGTCCATAAACTTTGCAGTGTACTGCCTTATGTCCAAAATTATTGCAAGAGTAACAGTATCCAATAAATAGATATTTATTGGGGGGATTCCTTCTGGTGATTGTATTCTTCTTATCATCTTTTACTTTAATAGGGAGTGTTGATTTATGTTTATGTGGAATGGTTTTCAATGGTATCATCTTTGCCTTATTATCTTCTCTTATTAAGGAGCCTTTAAGAGCATATGCATAACTAATTGGCCTTTTAACAGATCCTTGTGATGTAGAAGTTGAGTCTTGGGTGTATCCCTAACCAGTCTTGTTATTTGGTGACCTCTGACTACTAAGAATTTCATCCAAGATCTTTGAACTATTTTCAAATTGTGATCCCTTATTTTCTTTCTCAAGTTCACCTTTTAGCAACTCAATCTCAGCTTCTAGTTTCTCACATACTTGTTGTCTATCATTGATTTGCTTAAAAATGACTTCTTCAATTCTTTTAGGTTCCAGGATATGGGACTTCAAATCACTGATGATCTTCTCTGATTCTTTGATAGTTCTTGATGCATCTATTTCTCTTGATTAATGTGGTTATTAAAATTCCTGAAGTTCTTCTCTAAGTAGCTTGTTCTATTTTTTATACTTTCTTAGTTCCTCTAGAGAATTAATCAATTCAGCTTCTATATCTACTTCACCTTCACTTTCAGAGTTTCCTTCATTATCTATATTATGATTTTGAGTTTTTATTCCTGTTAGCACTCAAAAACGCACCATCAAAATTTTAAGCACCTTCATAAATTTTGTGTTAGATTTTCCAAATTCCTTTGGTCCTTTGCCTACGGTCATAGCCTCCCAATTCGGCATGGAGCCTTGACAATTTCCCATTAATCACTTTGGCCAAATGTGGTGTGTGCTCAAGTGTCCTAAGTCAAACCTATCCAATATACCAAATCTAATGCATATACAAAATCCCATATCCATGTACACATTAAAGTGTAAGCTTATGTGAATGGAGACTTTCCTAAAACAGAGGAGGTGTGCTACCAAATTTGCAGAGTTTTTTCAAAGATGGCGCTACAGAATCGTCTATGTAGTATGTTCTGCGATTTTGCTACCTTATATGCTACAAAAACTCCTAATTTGAACTTAACTAGGCACTACCAAATCCACATAGTTGTTTTGAGGTGTGGTGCTACCAAATTCCACAAAGGCTAAGTCAGGATGGACGCTACGGAAACTACAAGAATGTTTTGGATCAGCTCTATGAAATGTGTAAAGCTATTTTGCAAGTACGCTTCTGCAAGTTTTGAGTGACTAACTTAAAACTTGGATTATGAACAAATAGTAAGATATTTTTGAAAACTAGAGGAGGTTTTTGTTTATCACATAACAGATAACAAAAACCTCTCTCATTTTTTCAAAATGTGTTATGGTTAGAGATATATTATACATAGAAGTGGCGCTAGGAAATGTGCAGAAGCTATTTTACAATGGTGCTACGGAATTTCCTATAGTGGTTACAGTTTGGATATTCGCCTTGTTGGGAGGTTGCCACCTATCAAGGAAGGCTAGAAATGGTATTATAATAATTTTTTGGACATGAGAGACATGTGTTCCATCTCCATATCAATCAAGATGACCTTTTTCAATATACATTTATCACAATAGGCAAGATCCCGAAAAATAGGAATTTGTTAAGTTTTTGTTGGAATATTTTGTAACAAGACTCCTAAATGGAGGAGGATCCTATGTAGCTCCTTGGTTTAGACCTCCTTAGGGTAGATAGATATCATTTACTATATATGGAAGTGGATTTTGAGAAGGAAATGGTTGGAGTGATAGGAAAAAGATTGTTACTATTTTGTAAATTCTCAAACTCTGTATATCTAGATGGATGATTCTTGTGTAGTCAAAGATCAGCTTGTGCTCCTCTCTTTGTCCATTATCTTTTTCTTCTTGCTCTAATGGAATATTGATTGATAAATCATTTATAAATATATTTGTTAGCAGAGTTATGCAGTGGATGATTTACAGTGTAATTTGTGAAGGATCTCTTCTTGGAGCAAATCTTTATTTCTTTATTAGAAGGATCCTAATTAATGAAATTTCAGCCATATTAATTTGTCAATCAACCCTGATGTGAAATTGGATGTTCATCTTTATGTGTTTCTACATTTTATTCTATTCATATTTCAAATATGTGTTGGTTGGAGATTATGATAGCCCTTTTTGATGGAATATAGTATTTGGAATCTCGTGCATTAGATCAGGACTTAAACCTTATCAGTTTGATCCATTTTTTAATATAATCACTCATCCAACTTTAAACATTCTGATGGGTACTGGGCTTACACTTACAACAGTCTAAGTGTGACTCTCAGTGCTAACAATTCCCATAAATAGAAACTTTGAATCTTCATCTTCACTTATGTCTAAAGAGCTGATGTCTTATTTGGAGTAGAAGATTTTATTTTTCTTATAAAATTTCTTCTTGTATTGGTTTTTATGGTTGTGGGATTCTTCATCATCATTATCCTCCTGCTTGGGATAGGGACATTTATTAGAAAAGTGTCTGATTTTTCCACAGTTGAAACATTTGAAGGGTAACTTTCCTTTATATTTTCCAAATTCTTTCTGGAGTTTCTTTATAAAGTTGGCATCTTCTACATTTGATATGTCTGACTAATCTTCATTAGACATATGTTCATGTTTATTCTTTTCTTTAGATGTCTTAAAGTTTGTTTCTCCTTTTGATGTTTTTTTGTTCCATGTTCTCATCTCACATGTTGTAAAAATTCCATGAAGTTGATCTACTGTGAGTTGTTCAAGTTCTGGTCTATCTTCAATTGTGGAAATATTGGCATCATATCTCATAGGTAATGACCTTAAGATATTTTGTACACTAGCTTTATAGGTGAGTTATTCTCATGCTGCTGTGATTGAGTTAACTACCTCATCTACCCTATGAAAGTATTCAACAATGTTCTCCTCTTCTTTCATCTTCAAATTTTCAAATTGAGCTCTATAGGTTTGTAGTTTGACTTCCTTGACTTTTCTATCTCCTTCATATACAACCTCCAATTTGTTCCAGATTTCCTTAGCTGAATTACAATGCATTACCTTCACACATATAGAATTTGTAAATCCTCCTAGAATGAAATTAACATCTCTTGAGTTATCATTGTAGATATTCTTTCCTATAGTATCTGTGGGTGGAGTGGTTGGTGCAGTTCAACCATCTACAATAGATTTCCAAACATAAAAACCAAGATCCAATGTGTAGCTTTTCATTCTTATTTTTTGGAGAGCATAACTACCTTCGCTAAAAAATGGTTCTTTGTCGGAAGACATTCCCTCTTGCTGGTCCATTTCTTTCAGAATCTACCTTCTATTTATTAGACTGTGTTGAAGGCACTCACTCTGATATTAATTGTTGGAAATACTGAGAGGGGGGGTGAATCAGTATTAACTTTTAAAAAAATTAGTAATTAATTTGTTATTCTAATTATCATCACTATTGATCAACAATGGAATTTGTATTTAAACAATCAATTATATAAGTATACTTCACCAAGCATTACAAAGTTTATAACGAATAATCTTGTGTTTTTGAAGGACACCAATCCTCTTTAGAGCATCGACTCTTGGAGACACAAATCCCGTTCTTTAGGGTACCAACCCTAGGAAGCACCAACTCCCTTGTTTTAGGGAGCAAACCCTAGGAAGCACCAACTCCCTTCTCTTTAGGGCACCAACCTTAGGAAGCACCAACTCTCTTGTATTTAGGGAACCAACCCTAGGAAGCACCAACTCCCTTGTCTTCACACTTTACTTAGTAAAGGATATGAATCCTTCCTTTCTCCTCCCTTCCACCCTCACCGCATAAGTACCATCAGTTCTTCTTCTTGGACTCTGCTTTTGTTTTTGATCTTCTAATCTGGACTACAGAGACACCTTTATTTCACCATACCTTTTTTTTTATATAGTATCCCAAAAGGTATGACATTTGAACCATTTTGTCTTTTAATAATGAACCATCACACCCTTTCATTTATTAACAACTCTGTTATTTTAATAAAAAAATATTCTTTTACTATTTATCCTTTAAGTTTATTGGGTGAACTTCGTTCTTCTTTCAATATCTTTTAATTAAGAATTATATTCTGAATTAGCATTGGTTTCCAGGTCAACCCACAGTTATGGTAGCCTATAATTTGACTCATTGCACATCAAATTTGTAATGAGGTGTCCAATGACCTTTGTAGTGCATTCGGGCTTAACTTTGTCCCTAGAACAGAGCTCTAACAACCTATATGGGTGTAAAAGTGGTCAAGCACCAAATCTAAAGGCGCTAAACCTTTTCTCCTTTGCATTCAACCAATGGATAGATCCATGTACTTATCCCTGTATGTGATTTAATCTGGATTGTTGATTTCTAGATTCAAATTATGTAGATAGGCACCTCCTTCAATCCACTTCCCTTTGTGACTGTAGGATCAAAACCACTGGCTTATATTATCACGTGATCGATGATGGAACCAAGTTTTTTGGTACTTCATCCTTTGGGAATTCTGACCTTTGCATTCATTCAATCCTCCCAGAGTACCTTTCGTCAAAGTGTGTATACTATATTCGCAATAGATCAGACAATCAATATTTAATCTTTCATTGGATGGGCAATCTTGGCTTATCTAGAGGCTTCAAAAAAATCGACAGTCAGGAATTAATCTGCAGTTGTGTGGATGGTTCTTGTTCACTTAGAGACTTCGGTGTTTTGGGACTACTGCCTTTGCAGTCTTCCAACTCTTCTGAAGTAAATTTCGTTGAAGGATGTATCAACACTCCCTTATTGATAAAATTCACATGTCTAGGAGTTAGGACCATAGACTTAGGCACAATAGAGCTCTCTCTCTTTGGGTATTCGGTTATTCGTGACTCTAGGAGTCCGGTCTACTCGAACTTTGAGATAGTTAAATCCCTCCGGAGTGTTTACCTACCGAATAATTCATAAAATTGTGGTTACCTCTTGTTGTCAGTTGTTAGTACTCCTTACATTACCCTTCCAATGTACTTGATTGAACAGTCGAGAAACATTCTTGAGGATCTTAGATCAATGACCAAAATTTAATTCGTGACTTTGGCCTTCGGTGCTTTGGGTAGTTTGGCTTGTAGGAGAAGTTGGATATCCCCAAAGGATGCACTCCCGAAGTGATGTATCCTGTTGATGTCACCGTTTACATAGCACTAGCTGAGTGGCTTCCATGTGTCACCTTGATTCATGACTTTCATATACCTAATGTACCAACTATACCTTGACACTTGTCACTCATTGATTGAGCCATGTGTCATATTTTTCTTTTGTCACATCTATTACTTTGTGGCTTTGGGAGTTTTGGCACTTTTATACCATCCTTCGAATATTTCCAAAGTACAAAATATATCTACCACAATAGATTTTCAACTATTTTGATCCTATGGTCTTTTTTAATCCAGAACTCTGGGGTTCGAGAGTTCTTGTTTTATATGAGTTGTTTATCATTGGATTAGGTCAAGGCCGGAGTTGACCAACTTCTTCCTTAGTGTGCTATGAATATTTTCACTCCAAATCAATGGTTGACAGGATTTCTTATTCTTCCTTTGATTCTATGGTCGACAAGAGTTCATGACTTTAGGGATTCGGGTAAACTTACCTGTTTTAGACTCCTTTTCGTCAAAGTGTTCAACACTAGAGTTGACCGCCTTATTTCCTTTAGTGTGATATGAAGGTTTCAATATTTTCACTCCAGATCAGCGTTTGACGGGATTTCATGACTTTGGGGCTTTGGCCTTCAGGTAAACTTACTTGTTTTAGAATCCTTTTCGTCGGAGTGGTTAGCGTTGTAGTTTACCACCTTCATTCCTTTAGTGTGATATGATGGTTCAAAATTTCCATTCTAGATCGAATCTTGATCCAATGGCTGGGAAACCATCTGAAGCTCATGCTTCAGATCTGATGGTTGAGATTTAATTCTTCCCAACCTCTAACTTCACCTTGATATAACGATCCCAGATTGTGTCGAAATAAAAATAAGAGGCTCATGTAACTCAATCCTTTACAAAAGGATTTCTTCACTCGCAGAACTTTGTCTCGTGTGTTACTTCAAATGCACCATCTCTTTTGAGCTTCGATTAATGTCCTTCATTCTAATATTTGTGTCAATGCGCTCCTTTATGCACTGTCTTTATCCAATTAGAAGGCTATATCTTCTAAGATTTAGGTTTATACAAGATTCCTTTGCACCTCGCGCTATGTCTTCTGCGTGACCTACTATGTTATCTCTCCTAATATTTAGGATCTTAAAGACATATAGTGACAATACTATATTGATATTTTTGACATCAATGCCAACAACATAATACCATGTCCAACATAGTATAGATTTTTTTATCATATGGTTGATGCACAATAATAATGAATGATTTAGTGGGTTGGTTATGTCACGATCTATGTTATATTGTTTTGCACACTAGGGCTTAGGGTATTGAATGAATCTTAGAAGGGTTAATGCCACACCAATGTTATGGAAAAATTAATGAACTATTAGTTAGTGGAAGTTGCGCATAGGGTTGTTGACTGATAAAAGATGTTAAGTAAGGATAATATGAACAGGGTGAATAAGAATTAATGGTTATGGTGATAGCCTCACATCCCCTCATCGATGTAGAAACTTGGTTCATGCATCCCCAGTAGATGCCTCGGGTGAGACTTCACTTGCATGCAGGTGATGCCGAAAGGCTTGGTATCTAAAGGGTTTTTGTTGGTTCAATAACTTGAACCTAGGGTCTTATAGACTGTGTGCCAACAAATGGTTACGTTGTTGGGACCCCGAATTTGTAATTGAGGGAATGTTTTGGATGCCGACTAGGAAAGAGATCGTTGAAGGATGGAAAGGAAAGAGTGAGAATTTTCACAAGGAGAGAATAGAAACCCTCAGATCAACAATGAACAATGGTTTTAAAGGTATGTGTACACATATATACATGATATATTCTTTGGTGAATTTATGAATATTTTAGCTGAATGGTTAGAAATGTTAGTGGAGAATATTAGAAGATACTTAATTCTAGCTCTGAGAAACTAGACCCCTGAGTTGGTGAAAAAAGTGAATTTTGTAAGAAATATTACTTCTCGTGAAGTCGGTTTCTAGTTGAATAACATATTGGGGAGTTATATTACAGAATATGAAGTAGATTGTACCCAGTCATATAGTGTCGTAGAAAGGGACTTCTTCAAGGGTCTACATGAAAATTTTCTAAAAGCATTGGGTACCTGGATAAATATGTTGTTGTGTGAAAATTGTGTAATGATGATGGAATCCGATTTCTAGGGGGATTCACGCACATAGAGGAGCTAGGGGTTGACCAGGGGATAGTATGAAGGTAGGAAGGAATGAAAAAAGAAATGAATAAGGAAGGGCGGTACTGAGTATGCAGAGAAACAAAGAAGTTGTGTCAGAAGAAGAAGACGAATTTGGAGTACTACGCAGTGGAAGAAGATACAAGAGTTTGAAAACTGGGGGTGAGAAGGGAGAGTCACGCAATGAGTATGAGAGGAGAGAACCCTACACAATAGTCTAGATCATAGAAATATTAGGAAAAAAAGGAGAGGAAGAGGATCCTCAGTTCAATCCTATAATAGAAGAGTCATTAAGTCCTACTCAGGCTAAATCCCGCGTTGATCCCATGACCTCATGTGCGTCACCCGGATCTGAGATAACATTTGAAAATTTGTCAAAAGAACTTATAGGTAGTGGAGGAATTCATAATAGTAGTATCTAGAGAAGTGGAATTAGTACGTCGAATCAAAATCATCCAGCAACACCAGGGGGGGGTACTACACAAAACACTATGGCAGGGTTAGACAATACATTGGGAATGCTTAAGTTCCAGGAAGTTGGGTCGGAGGACTTAAACAAAATCTATTTGTATGTAAGACAATTTGGGCTATGAAGAATGTCTAGGATGAGGCCACAAAGATTGCACAGTTAGAAACAACATTTAGAGGTTGCACATTAGTCCGGTACATGAAATTGTAGAGTACTACATCACCAGGTCAAGCAAGGACATTGACAGAAATTCAACAAGCATTATTGAAAGAATTCAAGAAAATGAAATATGAATCGCAATACATTATAGATTTGAAGAAAATCAAACAAGTGCAGAGTGAGTCAATTTGGGACTATGATCAAATATTTAAGGATTTTATGGGTATATTGACATTCCAATTTCTGGATCAACATCATAGAGAATGGTTTATTGCAGGACTATTGCCACACATTTGTTTCCTATTGATACAAAAAAAGGTTGCATCATGGCCTAAAGCTTTAGAGATTTCAATGAAGATGGAAGCATCTCCTATAGGCGATGGAGGGGGGATGGCTCAAGTCCAAATACAATTAGTTTCTTTGATAGTCCAATTAGCAGAGCTTATGAAAGGAAAGGAGAAGAGGGAACACATGTGGTGTATCATGTGTAGGACTAAAGGCCACCATAAGGATGAATTCCTAGCCTTTGCACAATATCTGGTGACTGGAGCACCGAACCCATTACCAGGACGATGTTACTATGAAATATGCAAGAAATGGGGACATTATCTGCCTAATTTTCCATTGCTTCAGAAATACCAAAGTACACCCCAGAATTTATTTTGTAACTTTTACAAGTCAATGGGGTGCGAAGAGAAGTATTGTCATGCATTCGAATTGATGAGAGAGAACACTTCAAATATATATAGAATTCGGGAGGAAAATATCACGACAAAAAGAGGTCAAGGAGGATTTGGAAAAGGTTGAGGAAAATGGGGTTTTGGTAGAGGAGGTAGAGGACCAATAATCTTCTACAATTGTAATCAACTAGGACACTTAGCTCGTGACTTCCTGAATCCCTGTACAACCTGCACGTATTGTAGAGCACTGGATCATGTAATAGAAAACTATCTGCAATTACTTGAAAAGTGGCAGGTGAGAGGGAATCATAACTAGAACCCGAATCAGAATGTACAAAATATATCAATAGAGAAGCATGACGAAGGACCCATAATAGTAGTTGTCACACGTGGAGGATATAGGATAGGGGCTGATGTGATGAATAAAGGCATGAAGATTGAGCATTGGGTGAGGATATAAGCATGACCTATTCCAACATTTGACCCACAAAAAGAAAAAGAGACGTATCAGCAAACAAGGAAGGAGATACTAGGACCGGCTTGGATAACATCGACATCCTCTGCACCTCCTGTGGTTGACATGCCTTTGTTCTATGATCGTACTATCCCAGAAAGGTCACTTCAACAGGTAAGTACTTTGAAATAATTCCTGAAAAATTGTTTAGAATTGATGAAATATGAAACTGCGTTGAATGCATTGCATGGAATGATTGATCATTGTGCATAAGAAAGGGAAGTTCCTAACACACAGAGGGTAGTGAATCAAGTACTGCAAAAAAAAGAGGAGAAGAAAAGAGTTCAAAATAAGTGTGCAGATTGGGGAATATGACATGGACAATTTCATTTTAGAATTGGGTTCTGATATAAATGTTTTACCGAAGAAAACATGGGAAATGATGGGGAAGCCTAAGTTAATTTGGTCTCCCGTCCAATTAAGATTGGAGAACCAACATAATATAGTACCAATTGGTCGATGGATAGGGATACCTATGAATATAGATGGAGTGCATAGTATAGAAGATTTCAAAGTCATCAAAATCATGGATGATAGTCATCCATATCCAGTGTTAATGGTGCTTGAATGGGGCTTTGAAAATTAGGAGATTATTAATCTGAAGAAAAGGGAAATGATCTTTGAAGTAGGGGACTTGAAGATTACTGCATTGTTGGATCCAAAAGAAGGAAAGAGGTATATAGAACCAGCTAAAGGGAAGAGAATCAATAACCTGTATAATATGAATGCGCAAATGCATGACTATGTTAATGTTAAGAACCAAATATGAATATAGCATAGAAAAACCTCAGAATAAGTACTCAACGCCTTGAAAAAGAGATAATTTTAGATAATAAGCCTCTTTGAGGGGGCAACCTCCTTTTACCCCACATAAATGTTCAAGTAGAAGATGATTCCAAATGAAAATGTCTCCTTGGTATATATAGGAGACTAGGAGGTATAATTACAACTAATGAAATAAAGCCGACATAAATAAAATAACATTACTAATGTAATATGCCCCAATTAAGGGGTAATGAGCCAATATTAGGGCTTAACATGCCCCTCCCCTTGAGACAAGT
>JASDQU010401659.1:0-10800 GCA_032191745.1 Picea mariana | reverse complement strand
ATTAACTACCTATTATATTCAATAACTTGGGTATTAAATTTAAAAGGGATAATAAGTTATATTGTTTAAATTAAAAAAAAAAACGAGTTACGTACACGGAAAGGGATAAGATATTAATTCAAAGGGGTAAGACATTAAATATAGGATAAAATAATAAATAAAGGGGATAAGGGGCATTAACGACGAAAGGATAAGATAAGGTAATAAATGGGTAGGTAGGAAAATAAATGAGGGGGAAGTCGGTGAAGGAGGAATATGGAGGGGAAGGAGGTTTACGGGAGGATCATTGCACGGGAGATGGGGAATTGATTTTTGGGGGCTCTCTTGGATTTGCAAAGAGGAGTTGAGTTTTGGAGTCAGATTGGGTCAGTACAGGCACCGGTTTGCTGGAGGTTTTGGGCACGGGGGCCAGGATATCCATATGATATCCTGGAGCTAGGAAGTTACCTAGTTGGCAGGGTGGAACTAGGTTTTGGGCAGTGTTTACACAGTGTAGCAGCGATCAACAAGGCAAGCGAACAAACAGAGAGTTAGCATCAGACCCAGGTAATTAAAATTGTGTATTGTTTTATTTTGCTATAAAATTGTATTAATTGTGGATAAATCTATATGTGAATGTGCTGCGAATGTGCTCAATTAAAGGAATTTTTTTGAATTTTACTAATATGCTCAATATAGAGGAATTATTGAACTTTACTATTATGTTAGTAGAATCAATGGATGTTAAATAATATGGCTACTACAAACAAGTCCTAGAAAATCCTCTTTCTATTCTTGAATGCATTTCCAAATCTTATCTGTTGTTGCTCATAAATTATTTGCAGCAATCCAATATTATTTTTTGACCAATTATCTTGAACGTATTTAGATAATAAAATCAATCCATGATCAGATCTGTACCAAATAAATGATAATAGAAACCTGTGAAACAAAAAGAAACTAAATTAATAACCTAAAAATTGTGAATAAAACAAAATCTAGAACAATAAAATTAAAATGAATTTAAACTAACTATAATTTCTAAACAAATATTGTTTATATTTTCCTTTCAAATGTGATCTTAAAATTCTAGAAGCTTCAAGTTGATGGAGAGGGGAAAAATATCAATTTTGGCTTTTCACAAAATCAAACAAATGATAGATAATTTTACTTTTATTTTGAAATGAGATGCAAACTGACAAAAGAATTTAATTAATTAAACCTACCAAATGATTTTGTGAAAATGATTTCTAATGAGTAAAAGATTAAAACATAATCATAATTCAAACAAAAAATAAACAGTTGATAAAAAATAACGTTTTCGTTTAAATTAAGATTTCTATGTTTGTCTCTCCCTCATTCAAATTTGATCAAATGTGAACAAATGTCATAGAAATGATGTGTCACAATAAAAGTTATTCCTGTAAAATCATTGTTATTAATCCATGTCTTCAACCAATCCATTCTCATAGTAGATAAATTCAATAAGGAAGAGGTAATAACAAACTCTGAAATTATGAAGCTCATCCATCAACATCAAAACTATGTAGAAAGAAAAATGAAAAGGCATTTAAATTTCATGAAACTAAAAAAACACAAAAGAAAATAATATAAACTCAAACTAAACTCGAAACAAAGCAAATCAATACCAATCCAATCAAGTCAAACAGAAAAAAAAATCGAAGAATCCAAGTAAAATTTTGAGGTCCCTAGATTTTGATTAAAAATAAAGAAGGAGGTTTTTGGGGCCCAACAAATGGAGACTCATTGGGAGAAATAGTTATCTCTGATATGGTAAGCTTTCATCTCAGGAAGAAAAGAATAAGACTTGAAAAATTATTTAAGCTCCCTAAAATAAATTCACTTTGAGACCATATAGTATTAGTATAATCTCAATGTTATAACTAGACAATAGAATTTTATTTGAAGGGGATTATAACCTAGAAGAATGTCTTAATAAAATAGTCACGATGTTTATAAAAGGACCTCAATAATGTTGATAGAGCCATTGCTTCCAACAGGTTCCCATAGCCACGATAGGGATGCCATTTAACCCACTCAAATTCTTTAATCCCATCCAATAGTTGTATCCACATGATGTATACTTCCATACAAGTTAATTTAAAAATATATACCTGCTACCTCTCGACCCGACATTTCTTCGTTGCTAGCAGGCCTATTTAGTACCTCGACGAACTTGTCTTGGTATCATGTTTTCATTTACCCGCTACCAATGATCCTGTTCAGTACCCCAACATGTTTACACAAACTTTCCACACTTAAGTTCTTTCAACCCTCTTATGCCACTTTTAAATAATAATACAATTATAGATTTATTGATGACAAAGAGAGTGGGGTGAAACTAGAGGTTAATTGCAATATAGGTGAATAGTTGATCATGTTATTTATTTGCTTTCAAAACTGGAAGTTTCATCATGGTTTAGAGATTTTAGATTTCATTTAAGAAATCATCTAGAGAATGGGGAAGCACTTAAAAGTGATTCCTTAAGAATATGGATGGAGTAAAAAGTTTAAATATCATCGTAATTCTCAAATATTTAAACCACATCTCTAGTGTAATACTTTGGCAAAGAAAATTTGAGGACAAAATGAAAAAAATCAATTTTCTTAGCTATATCTTAATATAGAACCTCTTTGAACTATTTCAAATTTCTTGAAAAACACAAGTATTAAAATGAATGTTTCCTTCAACAATCTCTCTTTGATAAGAAATATATTGATTCAAAAAGACAGACAAGAAGAAAACTCATTCAAAGCAATCAAAGAAAACAAAAAAAACACAACAAACCAAATCAAATTTTATTAATGGGATTCAAAATGAGAAGTACATAAAAAAAACAAAATCAAAATAGAAAAAGAAAACTTCAAAAAAAACAATTTGACCAAAAACAAAACTAGTCCAACCTCTCATAGAGAAAGATGATCAAAAGGAAGCACTACAAATTTCATAGTTTTGTGTATAGGCAGGTTCTTTTCTTAAAGTAATGATGCATGATAGATCATTTTGACCAAGGTTATTATTAAAAGTCATAGAAAAATCCTTAACAATAATGAGTGCAATTACGTGCAGTGGTAAGATATGTTTGTTAGGGTAAAACTAATGTGAATTAAAGATAAAATCCCTAATCTCTTTATTAATGCTTCATAATATTTGAAATCATTGCAAGATGTTGCCTAGTTTTGAAAGAAAAATTCCCTGACCACATTCAGACGATGGTTCTTTGTTCATAGCCATGTTCCTTCATAACTTCATTATTCCAAGGATAAAAAAAAATTAAAAGGAAAGAAAAAACCAAAATGAATCTAGTATTTGCATATATGAAAGAAATATGTTATGCTTACCTTTTATATATTCAGTTAAAAAAAAAGCAAGCACGACCTTACCATTCTTTTGAAACTTCTTGATGTATGAATCCTCGAGCCATTCTGCAATCTTGTCATGATATGGCTCATAATGGCATGGAAGAATGTAAGTAAGTTTGGAAAACTTGTCAATATTATGGGGACCTGACATAACAATTAGCGAAGGCCGAAGTGCCACATCCTCCTGACAATTCTCCAATTTTTCATCAATTTCTTCACATGGAGGATCTAAAAACATCATTCCATGTTTACTTCCTAGATATTTAGGTAGAAACAAAGAAAACACAACTTTATCTTTATTATGAATATTTTTTAGATACGAATCTTCAAGCCATTCTAAGATCCTGTGATAAAAATTAGGATGCAAACTAGGCCTTCAATGAATTAGATCTTCCAATGGGGAACACATCATAAGAGGATTCATGACATCAATTAGATTATTGGTTTGAACACCTCCTTTGATGAGATGGATCATTTCAAAACACGAAGCATAATCATTAAAACTTGAACTAACCAAAGAATGAATATGAAATGTAGAATATTTGATCTCCATAAGAATGAGTGCATTGTCTTTTTCAAACATAAATAATGTAAAATTATCTTGCAACATGTTTTTTTTCCATGAGAGTGATGAAAGTGAAAGAGCGTCAAATCTGACTTCATAAATGTTATGTTCAGAATTAATTTCACCAAATTTTGGCATATTGAAAGGATTTGATTGTGAAGAAAAAGAGTAAGATATTGTGGGTAAAGTATCATGTCCACCAGAATCTAAGAAGAGATAGGGATATATAGAGTAAAAGGAATCAGAAATGAGCACATGAAAGGAATCTCTTGAAGTTATGATATTTAACAATGGTATTTTCAAGACATTCCTCTTTACTTTCCTTAAAACTTTCACTCTGTTTTGGTGATAAATCATTCAACATAATATGACCATCTAAATTTACCTCGTGTATGATAGAGAATTAAAAACTTCCATGATAAACATCTAATCTTTCCTATCGATAAGGTATGATTTGTGGATGAAGGTTTGTGGTTTCTTCTTCAAATTGCAGATTTACATCTCTGATCAGTTTCATAAGAATGTTAGAATACTTAAGATCATTTTCATCACCTAAGTGTTCTTCAATAACTAAATTTAAGTACTAATTAGACCAAGAGTTAGAATAATATGGACATTCACCTTGACCCAACATCAAATCTTCTTCCATGATGGTCGAGGACTGAATATACAATGATTCATAGGAAAAACCATTTTTATTGTTAGTAAGAACCTTTTCAATAGATTCTACCTCCCTTGCTTGTTCAAAATTTTTGGATGGATTCCTCGCATCCTGCAAACAAAATTCTTCTCACAATTGAGTGATAGGATTTGTAGCTAATTCATCATTTGTGACTAGAAATGGTTGGATGAAAAGGGCACAAACATCAGAGAGGAGATTTAGTACAAATGACATGTCATCCATTTGAAACTTACAGAGAACATGATGGATGCTTGTTAAAAATACCTCTGGAGATGAATTGTCATTGATTAGTAAAGCCTGAAATTCTTCACATAATTGATTGTAATCATATATTTCAAAAGCACCTAAAAATCCCTATACAAATTGAAACCAATCAATAATGTGATATGTTGGAAAAGACTCAAACCAATGTTTAATTTGACCCCTAAAAGTAAAATAGAACAATCTGCATAAAACATTTAAATCAGAAATATCATGCTTGATGAATTTACACCAAAACTTGTTAAGATGGTATTTTGCAGATACTGTCTCGTTGGGAATATCAGGTAATGAGAAGTGGAGAACATGTTCCAACCCAGTGATTAGGGGAGGCATGGGGAATTAAATACATTCGAACAAAAACTCGTCCAAGGCCATCTTGTCAGTCTAACCCTCCTAGCGCCATTTGTTTATGGGATTTTGTGACACACCATCAAAGGGAAGGATATATCCAGACCGGGGTTGTCTATTTAACCCAAGTCGTTTGGTATGATCTAACCTTACGGGTTTTATGGATTCGTTATCCAACTAAGATCCTATAACAACTAAAATATGTGGACTAACTTAAGATACAAATCTAACAATCAACACTTTAATTACAAATGCTTAAATATTAATGTTTATGTACAATAACTATATACAATTTGCAAAGTTTAAGCAAAGCCTTGTGAAAATAATTTTTTTCAACTAATGGATCAAAATAGGAAAATAAAGGAAATTGTCTTTGTACTATAAATGACAAAGTAATAAACAATGATTGAATAAGATTGTAAATGATAAAACGATAATGGTGAAAGCATTTAACGTTTAAATGATGCAATCATAGAAACTCAAAGAAGTCTTTTATATTCCAGAACGATTTTATGATGACATAAAGACAAACGATTATATATCATGTGACTTTAGAATGTCCAAATAACTGAAAATGAAATAAATTCCAATCCTTGGTAAATGGTGTTACCAACTATCTAGTATTAGATGTAAACTCAAAATACTTGAATATATGATCATCCACAGATATTAAAGGAACCAAATTATAATCAACCATATAAATGAAACCATAACAAGAAATGTTATATGCGGAACAATCTAAAGCTAGTTCAATACAAATAAAGTTTCATATTCAAAAATTATATGAGAAACAATATTAACATTGCAGCATCTACAAAAGGAGAAAAGTCAAAGAGTAAATTGTATCCCATATAGCTTCAGTATAATAAGTTCATCATAAGGTCCAAAATGATTTTTTTTGGGGATAATAGACTCTTAAAGATTGAAAAAATTAATACATAAATGATAGCAATTAACCATGTATTGATAAATAATACTAAATCTAATTTAAATCAATGCATAATCAATTACTCAAAGAATATGAAGATATTATAATGAAAACAAAACCATTGTACTCACAGAACAAAAACCATTAAGCAACCTGAAATTCCATATTCATCTTTGAAAATACTTGCCCATTCTCCCAAAGATTCCAACCATCTGTTACTCCATTTCAAAAGAATTTTTTTTACAAAAGATATAATATACAAAAAAGAAAGGATAAAAATTCTCCTCTCAATTTCTTGGCTCCCTTTGGCTCTAACATTTCTCATATATTTATACAATGAATGAATAGTTTGGGTGTCACTAATAGTTTCCGCCACCTGAAATTTTCCTCGTAAAGAGACACAAATATATCTCAAATTTTTCATTTGTTTGGGAAAATTCCTATGTATAAGTTGAATGGGTCTATTCTGTAGATGGGTTTTCAATTGTTTCTTCAGATTCCTTATAGTTTGGTTGAAACAACTACTGAAAAATTGTCTATCTATTCTTGAACGCATTTCCAAATCTTATCTGTTGTTTCTCATAAATTATTTGCAGCAATCTAATATTATTTTTGGATCAATTATCTTGAACGTATTTAGATAATAAAATCAAGCCATGATCAAAGTCATACCAAGTAAATGATAATAATAACCTGTGAAAC
The DNA here is from genome assembly GCA_032191745.1 of Picea mariana. Taxonomy (NCBI): domain Eukaryota; kingdom Viridiplantae; phylum Streptophyta; class Pinopsida; order Pinales; family Pinaceae; genus Picea; species Picea mariana. Next base: position 3,951 of record JASDQU010401659.1, on the reverse strand, counting down.
AAAAAGAAACTAAATTAATGACCTAAAAATTGTGAATAAAACAAAATCTAGAACAATAAAATTAAAATGAATTTAAACTAACTATAATTTCTAAACAAATATTGTTTATATTTTCCTTTCAAATCTAATCTTAAAATTCTTTAAGCTTCAAGTTGATGGAGAGGAGAAAAATATTAATTTTGGGTTTTCACAAAATCAAACAAATGATAGATAACTCTTTATTTTTATTTTTTATTTTTATTTTGAGATCAGATGCAAACTGACAAAAGAATTTAATTAATTACACCTACCAAATGATTTTGTGAAAATGATTTCTAATGAGAAAAATATGAAAACATAATCATAATTCAAAATGAAAGTAAACACTTGATAAAAAATAATGTTTTCATTTAAATTAGGATTTCTATGTTTGTCTCTCCCACATTCAAATTTGATCAAATGTGAACAAATGTCATAGAAAATATGTGTCGCAATAAACCTTCTTCCTGTAAAATCATTGTTATTAAGGATGAGGTAATAACAAACTCCCAAATTATGAAGCTCGTCCATCAACATTAAAACTCTGTAGAAAGAAAAACAAAAAGGCATTTAAATTTCATGAAATTCAAACCAAAGAAAAGAAAAGAATATAAAATCAAACCAACCTAGAAACAAAGAAAACCAATACCAATCCAATCAATTCAAAGGGAAAAAAAATGAAGAATCCAAGTAAAATTTCGAGGGTCCCTAGATTTTGATTAAAAATAAAGAAGGGGGTTGTTGGGGCCCAACAAATGGAAACTCATTGGACAAAGTAGTTATCTCTGATCTGGTAAGCTTTCATCTAAGGAAGAAAAGAATAAGACTTGAAAAAGGATTTAAGCTCCCTGAAATAAATTCACATTGAGAGCATATAGTATTAGTATAAGCTCAATTTTATAACCAGAAAATAGAATTTTCTTTGAAGGGGATTATAACCTGAAAGAATGTCTTAATAAAAGAGTCATGATGTTTATAAAAGTACTTCAATACCATTGACAAAGACACTGCTACCAACAGGTGTCCATAGCCTCGACAGGGATTCCGTTTAACCCACTCAAATGCTTCAATCCGATCCAATAGTTTTATCCACATGATGTATACTTCCATAAAAGTTAATTTAAAAACATATAAATGCTACCTCTTGACCCGACATTGCTTCGCTGCTAGCAGTCCTATTTAGTACCCCGACGAAGTTTTCTTGGTATCATGTGTGCATTTACCCGCTGCCAATGAGCCTGTTCAGTACCCCAATGGGTTTACACACACTTCCCACACTCAAGTTCTTTCAACCCTCTTATGCCACTTTTAAATAATAATACAATTATGAAACCCTAGACTTATTCTATTTTAAAACAAAACCTAAACCATTCCATAATCTAGTCACTAGTTTAATAAACTTTACACATTAAATATTAACGCAACACAATCAATTAAAAGTAATAATAAGAAATAAACTAAATACTCATTCTAAACCTAAAAACAACCAAAACCATAAAGCATCCTTCATTGATTAAATATTAATACAATCAAAAAGTACTAATAAAAGAAATAACAACTCAATCTAATTCCTAACCCTAAACTATTTTTACATATATAAATTTAAACACTTTTAAACTATTAACTATTAGATTCCTTCTACCTTAGGAATAGTGATGATATATTATTAATTATTAGGAACTATCATTAACTTATTATTAATTATTAATTTATTTCAATTAACTTATTTCAATTTTTGTTTAAACTCTGTAATTAAGTTTCTAGATAGCCGACCTAGGTATAATCTTAAATAATGTCCTACTTTCAACTATTAATTAACCAAGATAAAAAATATATCAATTGATGATTAGTCCTAATGATGAATCCTAATTCGGATTCAAAAATTCGATGACAAAACTGACACCAACTGTGGATTATCTGGCAAATAACTTCGAAAATACTCACCACAGAAATCTGAAAACAATGAATACAATTATAGATTTATTGATGATAAAGAGAGTGGGGTGACACTGGAGGTTAATTGCAATACAGGTGAATAGTTGATCATGTTATTTATTTTCTTTCAAAACTAGAAGTTTTATCATGGTTTAGAGATTTTAGATTGCATTTAAGAAATCATCTAGAGAATGGGGAAGCACTTAAAAGTGATTCCTTAAGAATATAGACAGCGTAAAAAGTTTAAATATCATCGTAATTCTCAAAGACTTAAACCACAACTCTGGTGTAATACTTTGGCAAAGAAAATTTGAGGACAAAACGAAAAAAATCAATTGTCTGAGCTATATCTTAATATTAGAACCTCTTTGAACTATTTCAAATTGCTTGAAAAACACAAGTCTTAAAATGAATGTTTCCTTAAAAAATCACTCTTTGATAAAAAAATATATTGATTCAAAAAGGCAGACAAGAAGAAAACTCATTCAAAGCAATCAAAGAAAACAAAAAACACACAAAAAACCAAATCAAATTTTATTAATTGGATTCAAAATCATAAGTACATAAAAAAAGCAAATCAAAACAAGAAAAGAAAACTTGAAAAAATAATTTGACTGAATCAAAACCAGGCCAACTTCTCATAGAGAAATATGATAAAAAAGAAGAACTAAAAATATCATAGTTTTGCGTATAGGCAGGTTCTTTTCTTAAGTTAGTGATGCATGATACATCATTTTTACCAATCTTATTATTAAAATTCACAGAAAAATCCTTAACCAGAATGAGTGCAATTACGTGCAGTTGTAAGCTATGTTTGTTAGGGTAAAAATAATGTGAATTAAAGATCAAATCCCTAATCTCTTTATTAATGCTTCATAATATATGAAATCATTGCAAGATGCTGCCAAGTTTTTAAAAAGAAACATTTAATCAAGACAACTAAGAAAAGGAAAAAGGAATTGAAAGAAAACTTCCCTGACAACATTTAGATGATGGTTCTCTTTTCATCGCCACGTGCCTTCATAACTGCATTATTCAAAGGAGAAAAAAAATTGAAAAGGAAAGAAAAACCCAAAATGAATCTATTCCTATGTAACAACCCCTTCGTTACGTCTATGAATAGCGAAGTACAATAGGAATTTTTTTTTTTTCTTTTCTTTTTAACAAATAAGAAATTAACAACATCACCTAATTCACTAAGGTGACACATGATCAAAATATAAACAACTCTACATATCATTGCGGAACGAGATTGCAAAATATAATGCCAAACAATCTCATGATATTATTACCAATAACAATAATTTGCCGAATATAAAACGCTTTTTACCTTACCAATAAAAATTCATACCTTGGCCACACGCCCGCTTCGGAGATGTCCCGCGCTCCGTGCTGCGTCCCGCGCTCCGTGCCGCGTCCTGCTTTCCGACCGTAGAAAGCTCACTGATACCTCCCAGCCAATGCTAGGGGTACTCTTCTTCCCCCTTAGCCCCCCGAGCCGCAAAGGGGCCACACAAGAACCAGAGAAATAATAGCGTCTCAGCTAGCCTCAACGGCTGAGCTACCACTCCAAACAGAGCTGAGATATACCCAACTCCTCACAAGCAATCCGTCAAGCCACAACTCAGCAGCGTAACGTTACGCTAACCGTTCCTCCCTTTCTTCCTTCCTTTCCCCTCCATTTATAGAATTTTGAGACTGACCTAAACCATAAATCATTAGTTAATTAATTTTTAATGACTAACCCTCTAAGAGTCTCTGCCGTCCAAGTGTCACACATGCCTCTGGTTCTCCAAAATTAATTTCTTTTTAATTATTAAAAGACTCAAATCTCTCACTCCCCCACAATCGCTCCTTAAATTACTCCTTAATCACTCCATAAATTACTCCTTAATTTATTCCTTAATCACTCCTTAAATTACTCCTTAATTTACTCCTTAATCATTCCTTAATTTACTCCTTAATTTACTCCTTAATCATTCATTAATTTACTCCTTA
>JASDQU010401657.1:0-10788 GCA_032191745.1 Picea mariana | reverse complement strand
GCAACAACTGAAGGAAAGATCTTCTTGTGATCTTGGTTATTGCAGCAATTGTGAATGGTGTAGCTGCATTTGTTTATGGTTCAAGTACATGACTAAAATGAAATAAACCTCATGCTTGAGCCCAGCATAGTGAAAATTCAACATGGAGGCGTATCCTTATTGATAAATATATTGTGCCCAACTCTCTTCTGGATTGGATCCATTTGTGGCGGAAATCTACTACAAATGTCTCCAACAAATGGAGAGATATGGTAGTTGCATTTCCCATGGTAGGGAGGTTCCTGGCATGGAAAGTGGGCAACAACACACAAGTGAGAGTTGGCATCGATGCCACAGTTAGTTGTGGGAAGAATGTTTTTCTACCTGAGGCTTTAGTTGCTTCAATATGGGAGTTGGGAAACTGCACTTTGAACAAAATTGATGATCCTTTGGTTACAACTATCTGGCAGCACGATTGGCATTCGGCAGTGGGCCTAGGTTTGGATGTCACTTGGAATCTGTTTTGGTCCCATCATACCTCAGAACTAAAAAAGGCTCACATTCACTTTGCAGGTAATGAGGACAAACTGATCTGGTATACCAACCATTCAGGTGGTCAGTATTCTGCTAAACTTGGGTATTAAGCCATGCTCGAGACAAGTGAGGGAAATATTCAATGGTGGCATAAAAATTTGAGGAAAACCAAGGGGCTTCTGAAGGGTATTATTTATTTCTGGCTGTTGCTGAAGGAGAGGTTGTCGACATGGGATCGATTATAGCTGTGAGATAAACAGGGGTTAGGTATTTGCTACCTATGCAAAGAAACGAATGAGACCAACTATCATATTTTCTGGAATTTTATGTTTACTCGACAGGTTTGGAAAGAGGTTGGTCTACAGCTGGGGGCGACTTCTATGTGGCCAAATGTCGGGTTGACGAATTTTATTAAAGAATTTTTTGCAGGTAGTTCATGGAAGGCATTGCGAGTTTTTCCTATACTAGTTTCGTGGGGCATCTAGTTGATGCAGAATTCAAGTATGTTGAAAGCAAAGCCACTCCCACATTCAAAATCTCTCAGCGAGCTCTCATTCTACTACAACATTATAATGTTTCTTCATTGAAAAAAGGTCGGGTTTTAAATTTCATCGACATTAATAAGCAGTGGCCTTGGGGTTATTTCGAAAGGACTTGTCAAGGTCCGAACAACAATTGCGGGATAGGGTTCATTTAATACATTTTTTACTCTTATTATCTCTCTGGTAAGGAAAATTTGGGATCAGGGACCAATAATGTAGCACAATTCAATGCCCTTTTTGCACCTTTAAAATATGTTATCGATAGAAATATGCAAACTCTACAGGTTCTTGGTGACTCAAAGATATGTATCGTTGGATGTCGGGAACATTACAACTTGTTCATCTGGACTTGTTGCAACTTGGACAACGGCTGAAAATATTATCTACTCTTTTTAGACAGATTCAATTTATGCATATATACAGAGAACTCAATGTTACAACGGATGCATTTTCCAAAGATGTTTTATCCTTGGAGGAAAATGTGTTGGTGGTGGAGTAATTTGCAAATGAGGAGCTGATTTCAAACTAGGATTTGAAAATTTGTAGACATAGTAGTTTCAAGCATAGTCACTTGGTTCRTGTTTGTGTTTGAATTCCTAAACAATGAAGTTGGAGAAAACTTTGMCTCCAGAAAAAGTGTCCAACCCAGGACACATCAACCCCGGAAACAGGACACAAATGACACTTTTTATGTATATATATATATATATATATATATATATATATATATATATATTAAAATTATTACAAATTACAAATACAAAGAATGAAATATAGACATAAAACCCAATTTTTTTTWAAAATAGAACATTTACAAAACACTTGGAATCCCTTCAAATMTCGATTTTACTCTTCACCTGCACAATGAGAGACTGTAAGAGCTCTTTCCATACCACTGAAAGTGAGAAAATAGCACTGAAAACTGTTTTTTATAGTCAAACGGGTAGGACATGGCTAGGCCCTAGGGCATGTGTTTGGCACATGTCCTGTGTTTAGGACACATATCAAACACATGTCCTAGTATGTCCGTGTCCAACACATGGGATATGGACACAGAACCCCTCGGGGACATGTCTTGTTACCTAGCTAGTCACCACTCTGTTATTCAATAAGAATTTCTTGACCTGTGTTTATAGTTCAGGCCTATGTTCCCATTGCCAAAACCCTCCACTGATGACAAATATGGTCTTACAAGTGTTGTTCATGGTGGTAATTTCATCATCTCTGTACTTCAATTAACCAATTGGCAGGCCTTGTTTACTGTCCTACTATCACTTCCTTGCTCGAAATAAAGGTAGGGGAAGAGATAAAAGAATAAGTACTGATCCAAGTCTATATATGCCTTTTCTTTTCAGTTCTGATAGGATTATTGAAATATGTAATTTTCAATAACACTAATATTCTGGTACCAATAAAGTAACCTAATTCCAAGCCCAATACCATTTGATCAAGAAGACTCTTTTATTCTTGAGAAATTGTTGGCAAAATGCAAAATGGACAAAACATATGCTTTTAGCTTGGGTCAGGTGACGTTAAATTTACACAGACTATTTTACATCTGAAAGCCTACTAGTTATCTAACATGAAAATCTTCCTTCGCTCAAGTCAGATATTTTTATATATGAAACATGAAAAAGTTAACATAAAAACAGCAACTATTTTTCAAAATTCAAAGAGAGGCATTTGATGCAAACCTGCCACGTGTCAACACCATTGGACATAAGCAATCTCTTGTCAGAGACATTGTAAAGGTCTGTGAAATAACAGGATTGAAATTGAGCAGACGTGGGTATAGATCAATAGGACTGAGAGTTCCTGATGTTATTATCACAGATTGGAAACGCTGAAACACTGGCTTTATCGCAAGTGAAGCATCAAGGCAACTAAGCTGCAAAACCATAAGCACATTACAGACAAGAATTCACCTTTGTATATAGTGTAAGAACTTCTGTACTTTGTATAACCTATAGACCGTAAGATAACAAAAATGCTCTATAACAAAAACATGCTAGATAATACCATGCATACCTGCAAAATAGGATCTGGAACATCAGGCATTCTGTCATCAAAAGGCTCAATAATGATAGAAAACCCATGGTTGTATGTGCCTATCAGTGTTGCAAAATCACACACTGTTTGGATATGCAGAAATTCATCTGTGTCAGTTATTTCCAGTGTCACCAGAAGAGAATGCAAGCGATCGTAGCAGAATTTCAACATTTTCTGGTCAATGCCAGCCTGTGTATTAATATTAGCAACAAATGGCACAAGCCCTTCCGTTTCTACATCCTCGGTTCTTAGACGGATCTTCAGATATTGTACTAATCTTCTTAAAACAGACAAAAAATGTTCAGCTCGTCTAATATTTCCAGGTACAGCTTCCTTTACTATATCATCTGGTAGAAGAGGATTGGCAATCCATGTGTCTGAGACTGTAATGCAAGCACATTCCAACTGTTATTGCAAAATAATGCCAGAAATTCCAACCTTAAGAGATTTCTAACATAGAAAAGATATCACCTATATGTCTATTTTGTTCCAACAATTCAAAAGGGAAATACATTCTTTCATAGCTCACGGAAACAGCTTTCCACTCTATTAGAACAGATGTTGGTAAAAGTATAGGTGCAACAATTTAGAACATTTCTTTGAATTTTTCTGGATAATAGTATTATACCAAAATCATTATATAATTATATAATTATATGTGCCTCGGATATATGATGTATCAAAGCAAAAGAGAAGTCAATTACTAAAGAATTATATCAGAATTGCTTATGTATTCAGCATGTTTTTTATATATTAGAACTTTATGCGACTTGGATTACCTCTTCCATTATTGACAGTAGTTCCCTTTGCCCACTGTCATTAGATCGCTGTATTGCTGGCAGGACTTCTGTCAGGATTTGTTCATTTTATTCCCCCGATAACTATGGTAGAAGAACACAACTTTGGGAATGTATGCCTCCTTCCTTCCCAACCACTAAGTGGATCATTCACAGAGAATTTAACATGTTGGAGTGGGATGGTCATCATGTTGGGAGGCATGCTAATACTCTCAAGTCGACAGAAAAAAAAACCTGGTTACATTGTAAGTTGCTCCTTGGCATTTCATGCATATCTCAGGAAAAACACCTTGGAGAGTGGTGGATGGTACAGTTCATCTCAGCAGACCGCCTGGGCCAGCCTCCAGACAAGTTTGCACAGAGTTTATGCCAACCTGCATCATGCCACTCACACTAGCACACTTCTAATTTCTGACATGTCCTTGCAATTGCCGACTTTGTTACTGTTCCATACCATTTAGCAATCAGTCCCACTGTACCTATCGGAAGGCAGTTAGTTTTTCCTCAACATTGCATTTTATTCTTTACTGGAATCACAAGAATGTATTAAACTCTCAAGTCCAAAATCTTGTGCCTAGACCGATCGGAAAAACTAGTCAGATTTTGTGGTGGGAAACCACTATTAGACAGAACACCAAGTTTCTTAGACGTTAGGAAAGGTTGACTGCACAAAGACATCTAGCTCAGGAGTGGCAGCTTCAACAACTCATGCAAGCCAGAAGAAATGTGGAAGAAACATTCAATCCCACTAAGAAAACTTGTGTTTGGGATATTGAACATCAACTCTCTCGTTTGACGAATACTGCCCAACTCAGGTCACAGACTGGCTGGGATACGGATGGCTACAATGTTATTGTAAAGTTGGTGTTTTATAATGATCATATAATTTGATAAAGTTATGTTTACTTTCATAATATAGACTGATTTAAGTTATATGTAAATCACATGCTATCCCAGAGGGTTAGCTCAAGCAGTCAAAAGCCAAACATGAGATCTCTCCCCCGAAGTTGGGGAGGTCACGGGTTTGAGGAGGGTGAACAGCCAAGGGACAGTGTTCATTAGAGCTGAACAGAGGCAGTGCTCACACAATATCTGATGCTAGGCAAATATGCAAGGGAAAGCCCACTTGACATAGCTAAGTATGAATTGTTTATTGCAAATTTAATCTTTGTAAGCTCCTAACGCATGCAAACTTATGAAAAAATTAGTCTTTGAGAGAGAAAGTGTGGAGAGATACACATGAGAGACGAGGTTCTTGAGTATGGTTTGAGAAATAAGTGCACATAAGCCACAGGGTTTGAGTGTACACACCATCCAATAGAAATGCAAACAAGAGAAAAAGGGCCACAACTTAGACACACTCAGAAGATAACATCCTTTCAGAACGTCCTCACATCCATTTGAAGAGATAAGGGATCAAACAGAGACAACCAGGTAGCACTTCCAACAGACACACCATTGTAACACAGGTTTAATAGCGTGTAAAGAAGGTTTAATAGAGTCATGGAGATGCAAAGAGTTGAATCCTCACACAGGGAGACAGAGTACTCATATGAGACACAACAACTGTAACCGATGTGGCAGGACTCTGAGATAGAAGAAGCAAACAGAGTAACAGGAATCACAGGAGTATGAGATCGAAGCCGCAGCCAGTGTAAAAGTAGTCTCGGGAGTCTGGCATTGCCTCTGAAGCAGACACAAAACCATATGTGAACATGTTGCAATCCATGAGGCCCAAACAATGCCACAAAGGAGACACAAATTTGAAGGAAAAGCACAGTTATAAGAAATTCTAGGATGTAGATAGAGAAATTCAAGGCAATGTAGATGCTGAATTGTGTTTATAGTAAGTTTGCATTTCTTTCACTCGAAAGCTTTTTTTAAAACTGAAAATTATGTTTTCATAACAGAGCTTATTTTCTTGCTTGGGCTTAGAACAAATTTTCAGAACAGAAATTCTTTTGTGGAATTTAGTGTATGAGATTGGCAACTGATTGTTTTTGTCAATAGAAGTCAAATTTGTTTTGTGGAGTTCTGGAACGGTAAGAGGTTTAGAGTTTGTAGGTGTAATTACAGCAGTAGGGTTGTAAATGACTGGAATGGTGTAATAGGCAACAGTAGAGTTGTGAATGAAGAAAATGGTTGAGAGCAGAGAAGCTGATGTCAATATACTTTGGCATCTACGATATAGGAATTTGTGTTTTCCACATCTTTCCCTTCTAAGTAGGCTTGATATGGTTCATTGCCTACCTGATATTGAAAAGACAAAAGGGAGAAATACAGCATGCTCGGTGGGAAAGAAGCACAGATAAGTTAATGACATGGAAGCATGCAAAGCATTGGAGCTTGTACATGTCAAAATTGGTGATCCTACAAGAACACCATTAATATCAAGTGCAAGGCATTTTTTGCTTCTTGTTCATGATTTCCCACAAAGATAAGAAATTTCTTCCTTAAGATAAGATAAGATAATTTTATCAATGTCCAACAAATCACCACAAAAGTAGGTCAATGGAACTAAAGGATACATCCACTGTGAGCACAATGTGGGAGTGCAAAAGCAGCTCCCATACAATGAGAGAAAGAGATAAGAAAACTGAAAGTACATTTTACGTAAATATCCATCAAGGCTAAGCCGTAGGTCTAGAAAAAACCAAAAATAAAGTGTATATAACAGTATCATAATTGCGGTGATACAAAGTGACAGTGTCCATGGTAGGAGTTGAACTGCTCAATACTCAACAAGAGATAGAAATCTGAAGATGAAGCCAATGAGGTCAATGTCTCCTGGGGATGATGACCGATGGTGAGGGGGGCGACGGGGGTTGCACTGGCTCACTGTCGAAATCCTCGAGTACCATATGTTGATGATTACAACTGCGTGAGACATCCTCCAGGACACAAACTGATTGAGTTGACCTAAGAGAAAGCCCATGAGTTGGGTGTGTGGTTCCTATCTGAGACAGAACTGGAACGTTGTGTTGGCCTCCTACTTACAGAGAGTTGAAAAGAACTCCAGATGATTCTCATGTGTAACGCAGTGAGAAAGAAGATCTATTGAGTTAGACGTGCCTGTGGCTGAGCACAGGTGAGCGTGTGAATTCCCATGAGTTGGGTGCATCGTTCTAAGATAGAGATGAAAATGATGTATTAGCCTCCTCTGAGGAGAGAGTTGAGATGATGAACTCCAGATGACTCTCCGATGTAATGCAGTGGGAAAGAAGATCTGTTGAGTTGGACGTGCATGTGGATGAGCACAGGTGAACGTGATCCTAGTGGCTGAGCACTAGTGAGTGTGGTTCTCCTGTGAGACGCAGAGAGATAGAGATATGGACATCCCTATGGATGTGCCCCTAGTGGCTGAGCACTAGTGGGTGTATGAGATCCCTTGTTATATTGCTCAAGAGTCAGACTTACCTGTAACCCTAATTGTAATGTAAAGGGTACAGGTCAACCCCACCTTAATGTAAAAGATAATTAATCTGGTAATTATTAATTATATTGTGAGTTAGTGAGGTCAGCCCTGTTGTGCTAATAGACACTTTTGCTGACAGGTTCAGTCTAATATAAGTAAAGGTAAATTCCCCATTGAGGAATCGTATCTTAAGTGTGAGTTTGGAAATTTCAGCAAGTACATCGTGTTGTCGCCCTTATGCACACTTGCAAACGTGAGCTAAGTCCTGCTCACTTAGTGTGCCCTCGGAGACACAATGTCTAAGTTCTTGCCCACACTGTCACCTTGACAAGAACTTCTTCTGTCTAGGCTTACTCCTAGGGAAGCCAAGGGGGGTAGTCCCTAGTTACTAAATTAATTTTAATTACAATGTCTAGGAGTTAGTTTCAATTGATTATAGGCCAAGGGGAAAACTAGCCTGATATGACAAGCAGCAATGCAAGTGCAAGTCTAAGTCTAAATGTTAAGCAGCCCTTTCCCTAAGTCAACTAAAGACTGGTGCCTAAGGTTGGGCAATGGGGTCAACTATGTGTAAGGGTGGTTCGTTACAAGAAGTTTTACAGTTTAATCAAACCAAACTACCCAAACCCCAAAGATTAGAATTATACAAATGATTATACAATGTTACAGTAAAATGAGATATACAAAGATATACAATGGATACAAGATGCTCAAGGAATAAGAAAGTTCACACCCTAGGGCCAAGCATGCCCCAAGTGGCACTTACTCCACTTGGACTGCCTTCACTGGCATCTAACCATAAAAACACTCAAGGATCAACTAAGTGATGCCTCCCCAAGTGGGATACTCAATCACTTATAGATCCACACCACAACAATGATGATTGATTATTAAAGATGTATCAATGACAATGAACCAATATCACATCAACGTGAAAGAATAAGCAAATAGTTGCAAGAAGAGATGTAGCAATGAAACTGTCACAAGTAATGTTATCTATCAATACATCTACAATCCCCAAAACATATACCAGTGTGATCTATGCAACTAGTGTTCTTTCTTAAAGATTTTATATTTCCCAACCCCCTAACTAGATGTGTGTCTTAACTCCTACTTCCACCAAATAACTGCCCGATGCTCAAGATACTAGGCTTTTACCCCCAGCCTAGCTTCCAAGGTCAGCCCGTCACTTCACCACAATAAGAAGTAGTCAGAGGGAGGATCTCCCCAACGAAATCATGGGACGGTCCCCCGCCACGTCCCCCAAAGACTGTTCCTCTTACCCGTTTTAGATGGAAGAAAAAGGTGTTGAAGACCCCTAAAATGTTGCTAAGTGTTGTTAGGACCTTCGGGTGGGTCTTTAAAGTGTGTTGGGTTGATTTTAAAGAGTTTTAAGCACTTTTATTTTACTGATTTAGCGAATGGCCGTGAGCAAAGAGTGTTAAAACGAATGCTTGAAATGAAGAGATTATATCACCATTGACATGTAAAGATGAAGCAATATATAAGCAATAAGTTTAAACCATTAACAATAACATCATATGAGAGGCACTTGCAAGATAATGAAATGTAAAACCATCAACCATCACATATGAGATACCATCAAAGAAATGAGAGATTAAGCTTTTAAGCACTTAAGATGTTTAAACCAAGAACATGTAAGGTGATTAAAAGTACTTGCAAATTGTTAAGATGTGAGAGCAAAAAAAAGGATAAGGTTATGAGCAATAAGGCTAAACCATTCACATCTACACCATAAGCATCATACCATTTATGTGTTCAAACCATCTAAACTAACATCACATATAAATTAAACCAATTACCAATATATGTGAAGTGCTAGCAATGAAAAGAAAGATAAGCCTTAAAGCATAAGATGATTAAACCATGAGCATGTAAGATAGTGTAAGATTTTAGCAATGGGTTAAGTTTATGTGAGAGCTTAAGGTTTAAGAGATTTAGAGCATTAGTATGAGTGTTCAAGCTATCAACACCAAACCATTAACAAAATTACCATGTGCATTCAAAATGTGTGAACAATTAAACCTTAAACATATGTGTGAGATATCCAAACATTAACCAAGTGCATGTATGTGTGACTAATCTGTTGTGTTATGTGCAGCAAGGAAGGCAATCAAGGCCGTGAGCAAAGGTGCTTCTACAAGGTGGGGCCGTGAGCTTCTAGAGCAGCAAGGTCGTGAGCAGGGAAGGGGCTGAAATGAGGCCTTAGGCCGTGAGCTAAGGGGCCACCTACAGCCACAAGACCCTGAGGATTTGTGAGGTGAGGCCGTGAGCAAAGTGGAGCTGGGCCGTGGGCTTTAAGAGAGCTTAGGCCGTGGGCTTTAAGCCTACCCCAAAGGTGGTTGGGTCGTGGGCAAGAAGCCTCAATGGGACCCCCAACCGTGGGCTTGAAGTGAGGTATTAAGATGACCTTAAGTTAAAAACAAATCACTTCAAAAACTATGCTAAGTTACACTAGAAAAAGCTTGTAAGAACAATAAACTTAGCGAGTGAACAAGATTTATATGCTATCCAAGATAAGTTAAACAACTTCACAAATGATAGATCTAGAACACAGGAACCCAAAGAAATTATCTAACCATTAAGCATAGAAATTCAATAGCATATTAGAGATAAGGAAACTAAACTTGCAAATGTAGATCTATCTAGGATATCTCAAATAATGAAACAAGATAAACTCTACAAGTAGATTTCCTTAAGCCAAGGGCGATATTGGGGATGACTCCCCCAAGGTGCCGGCAAGTGAGACTACCATTACCAAGACAAACTTGCACAGAAAAGGGGGGCTTTGAGTCCTATAACTCTGATGAACCAGAGAGTCCTTGAATATGGACTAAGGACAAGTTGCTGGCCTACCCCTCAGGAAAGAACTATCTTGACAAGACTAGCAAGCATTTAGATTTATTTTATACAAAAGAATGAAAAAATGATACAAGAATGATATACAAACTAATCTAGGTGTTATTTGGACAAAAGAATAACTAGATCTAAGTTAGGTTACTTTTAGGGCCCAAATGACTTAGAAAAACTTCAGAAAATTAGAGAAATAGGAGATAGAAGAGGAGAGATGTTACCCAAGCTCAAGAAGAGCAAGCTTGGAAGCCTCCTAGGTGTTGTATGCAGCATATACCTTCAATATATGACGCTGCCCTGCAAAAACAGCGAGCAAAAGCTTGCTGGAAATGCTGCAAGAACACCAATAAAAGTTACAGAAATTTTCTGTGTAAAACACAGAAAATTTCCAGCCAACAAAAGTGATAAATAAAATATATTTTGTGACCTTTCTAAAGCTAAAATATCAGCTGAAAATCAAATGGATATGGCTGTAGAAGAATATATGATAAAAGAAAGAGATTTGGAGTGTAGGAGAGTCTCAAGGGAGGACTCCTCTTCGAATCTTATCCCAAGTGAAACCCTTGAAGTGACCTGCAAAATCTTAGTGAAACATATG
>JASDQU010401656.1:0-10800 GCA_032191745.1 Picea mariana | reverse complement strand
TAAAGTTGACCTTTTCTTAAAGGATTTAAATAGTAAATTAAATCTCCTAACTTATAAGGACAACATTGAAGAACTCTATCATAATTTTACAACTACCCTTTCCACTTCTATTAACAAGTTCTCTTTCGAGGTGTCCTATAAAAAGAATAATAGAACGACCAACCCTTGGTATGATCAAGAATGTTAAATTGTTAGGAAGTCCATTAGGGATGCTTCTAATGAGTCCTTAAAACTCTATAAGATCAATACGTACAAATCCCTAATTAAAAGGAAAAAAAGGTACTATATCAATAAAAGGCAAGAACAAATTTCACAACTATATAAGTTGGATCCTAAGAAGTTCTGGAGCCAAATTCTAAACCGCAATACTAAAGAAAATAATAGGATTCCCTTAAGGAACTAGAATTCCTACCTTAAAAGTCTTTACGAGTTCCTAATGCCATGGACACCATTCCTATTGTCCCTACAAAGGAAGAAGTTTTTTTTTAGATGACATAGAGTTCAGGGTTAAGCGACTTGCAAATTGGAAAGCTAAGGACATTGAAGGCTGCCAAGCTGAAATTTTTAAAATTGGAGGGCCTATCCTTATCCCTCACATACACAAACTCTTCAATTTAGCAGTCAAGAAAGGCTTCCCTAAACCCTGGACATAAAGCCTCATTGTTCCTATTTTTAAAAATGGGGATAGAAACATTCCCTCTAATTATAGGACCATTATGATTAGACCGCTTTTCGCCATGCTTTATGGAATTATTTTGGAAAAGAAGATTAGCCTTTGGCTAGAAAGTCATGGTAAAAGAGCTAAAGGCCAGGCCAGGTTAAGGAGATATCATTCAATTGTGGGCCATCTTGTTACCTTTAGGTTCATTGCAGAGGAGTTCCACAATACTAAAACCAATCTTTGTTGTTGTTTTGTTGACTTTAGAAAAGCTGTTGACATGGTTCCTAGGAAAAACCTTTGGAATAGGTTGAAAGAGATAAAAGTGCCTCTCGAGTTGAGGGTTGCTACAATAAGGATGTATGAGAACATTATTGCTAAGTTTAAAAACATTAAGGGCTGGTCAAAAGAGATTAACTGCAATATTGGAGTTAAACAAGGTTGTCTCTTGTCCCCTACCATTTTTGGCATATACATGGACAAGTTAGAAGATTGCTTGGAAAAAGAAGTTTGTGTCGGCCCTACTCTCACTGGTATAGTCATCAATATTATTCTTTATGCCGATATCATTCTTATGACAAGGAGTCCCCGTGATCTTGAAAACCAACTAAGAATCCTCAAGGATTTTTCTCCAATATGGGTATGATTGTTAATACTGATAAGACTAAGATCATGATTATTAAATCCAAGAAGATCACTTATGATACCTTCGTATAACAACTTGGAGGAAGTGACTTCATACAAATATCTTGGAATTGATATTCACCACAAGCTCAACTGGAATTATAGCATTGAGAAAAGGATTATTGGGGGATGAATAACTTATTATGGGCTTGGAAACAATTGTAAATCAGTGGATATTTGGCGTTGAGATAAGAAGAAACTCCTCTTTGAGACTCTTATTACACATGTTATTCTTTATGTATGTGAAGTCTGGGGCTGTAGTATTTCTCGTGAATCCTGGATAAAGATAGAGCAAATACAAAAGAATTTTATAACCTATAATCTCAAAATTAAAGGAAATACGCCCTATCCCATCCTCCTCTTAGAAACAAGCCTCTCCCCCATTGAGAGCACGACTATGACTAGATACCTAATGTATAAGAACAAGTTAAACAACATGGAAGACAAGAGGCTTCCTAAAATTGTTTCAAAATCGAGTCGTAACCACCATCGACTCAAGCAAGGATAGCATAAAGATGCCCGGTCTTGGATAAACTACTGAGGAATCATGGAAGACACCACTTTGCAAAATAAAGATACTATTAAAAAAATCGTCAAATCAAAATTTAAGGAGAAAATGTGGTGTGATAAAGAGTTAGAGGAAAAAAGAAAATTATCTATATGTTTTTCCGAGTGTAAAGAAAAAAATAAGCATTGTTAAGATAGAAACAAATTCTCATGAGCTCCATAGTGAAACTGGGCATTGGTCAATTCCTAAAACGCCATGGGATGAAAGAGTCTCACCTTTGTGACACTAAGAAGGTTGAAAATGAAAATCACTTCCTCTTAGATTGTCCAACCTATACCCACATTAGATCTCATTTTCAAAATATTTGTCATACTACCAACCTTCCTAACGTCTTAACTCAACAAAACTATGGTGATCTTGAAAAGCTTCTCTTAATGTTTTTGGAGCACAAAAACATAATTCGAAAGAATAACAAGTAATAACTTACCCTCTTAAGATTCGATAGACTAATTCAATTTTAGTGGACATTAATCATCATCATATTATTTATTAAAACTATCATAAATTTTTTTAATTATTTATATTTAAAAATAAATAAATTTTAATAAATTATTTAAAATACACCATCTTGATAAATCATTTGAAATGGTAAAAAAAATATTTTGTTTTCATTAACTTGCAAAATGTTAAAGTTTGATACCTCTATATTTCATTTTTATTAACCTGCAACTGCAAAATACTGATTCCATTGTCATTACCTGCAAAATGTTAGAAATTTAATGCAACCATCCTTTATATATTTTCATTAACTTAACAAAGGTTAAAGTTCAATAATTCTTTAATTTTTTAATATATTTAGAAAATAATGTATATACAATTCAAATCGGTTAAGCTTTTTAATATGGTTACAAAATAAAAGTGAAAAGTTGATTGGACAACTTCCTGAAAAAAATCAATTTAAATATAATATAAAGTTACGAAATGAATATATTTAGTTATTAATCAACATTTTATCATTATTAATTTTTTATAATTATATTATTTTTTGTAAATGTAATTTTTTTTAACATAATAAATAAAATAATAAATAAAAATATATTAATAAACACACAATATTTTGTGTTATGAGTTAATTAAATTAATTAAAAAAATGTATATATTTTTTTCATTCTTACATATAAAATAAGATCAAATCAATTAAGTTTATCAATATCTAACAAAAATAAATTAATATAACTAAAACAATACATGAAAAGAAAATAACAAATCAAAAATATATTAAAATAAATAACTATAAATTAAATTAAATTAATAATTTATATTAGTTATATAGAATTCAAACAATTATTGTAAATAAGTTAAAATAAACTTTAATTAATAATTCAACCAGTTATATAATATTTTCTGTTGTAGCTTTTTATGGTGAAGCTTAGGGGTCCATTTCTTAAAAATGTTTTTAAATAAATTTATTGTTTGGTCAGTTTGAAGGAGATTATTGATGTCTTCATTGAATTTTTTAAAAATTAAAAAAAAAATAGAAAATTTAACAACAATACATAATGAAATATAAAAATGGTTTTAAATATATTTTTATTATTAATGATGATGATAATTAACATCTATATTTTTTATTAGTTGAAAAAAAAATTAATAATCTATACATTGAATTTTTTCAAAACCACAAACAATAAAATCAAATATAAAATTAAATGATAATACATAATAAAATATAAAAAATAAAAAAATCAAATATATAAAATTAAATGGCAACACATAATGAAATATAAAAAATAAAAATAAAGGAATAAAAATGAAAGAAGTTTTATGTTATATAAATTACCATCAAATTAAATTTAATTTCCATACTTATATATTTTCTATACTTGTATATTTTCTAATAATATACATATTTTTCATATATTAAAAAAAAAAAAAATTGTTTCATATATTTTAAGCTCATAAAACAACTTATTTTTTAAGTTTAAAAGCTTTAAAATATTTGAAAACTCAATTAAAAATAAATAAATAAATTTTAATAAATATATTAATATTATTCATTTATTAGGTAAATTATTTATAAAATTTTAATAAATATTCTTAATTTTTAAATATAAACATTTGAAAATTTTGTATAATAATGATGATTAAGAAATCTGGGATATCCAAGATGGTATACTTAGCCAAGCTGATGAGAACTTAAAAACGACATTTCCAGTTTTTTGTTTTTTTAGTTCGTCTGGCATTCTCTTGGCTTCATCGTTATCATTGGATTCCAGAAAATTTGAAGGAAAAAATGTCATTGGATCCCAAAATATGCAGAATTTGGAGACAAATTGCAAGAAGTTACAAGCAATGACAAGAAATTCACAGATAGTAAAAACAAGATTCCCATCATCTCAGAGTTTGGAAACAAATTGCAACAAAATAAGAAGTTACAAGCAATGGCAAGAAATTTACAGATAGTAAAAACAAGATTCCCATCATCTTATGCCCCCATAAAGCATTCCATGCACTTAGAACTAATTAAATAATCATCAACCACAACATTATATCTTCTTATCATTATCACCATCCATTAACCAAAGCTATACCATAGAGATGATGTAAAACTTGCAAAATCAACCAATCAACCACATTCTGATTCTTATTATTACCTCAACTCCCAAATCCTGCAATATATTCAAAACTCCAAAAACCACTAAAATAACTATCTAAATTGACAAGAACAAGAACAAGAACAGTGTGAAACAACACCCCATGACTTCTATAAAAAGAATGTAAAATGAACAATGTCAATTGCAGAAAATAGTGGTTCTTCCTACACTGCTGCTATGCTATTTCTTCCTACAAGATTTGCCAGAGCCTAACCACCTCAACAGGACTCCTGATCATCCTCATTACAACTTTTTTTAGTGAGAAGAAGTAATCTTGTTCTCTCAATTGGGAAATTGGACCTTTTCCTCAAGTACCCCCCTCCCAACTTCACAGATGCAACAAATAAACTAAACCTACAAAAAGAATTCATTCAATGAATATAACTTCAGCACTCATTCCCTCCCCTCAATAAAAATTACATGCTCTCTGTCTATAATAAACAACCACGATGCCCCTGGCATACTATTTGCTCTCTGTTTAAAATAAACAACCATGATGTCCCTTGCATACTGTTTGTATATACGAACAGAGGCAACGGATTGTAACTCATCCACTGGAATCTTGAACTCTAGACTGTGAAATAGAAATGCAGAATGTTTATCATTAAAGGACATGGGACCAATCTGTGGATATGCCTCGAATAGGATTTGAGCATCTGCAATATACAATATTGCACTTTTACCCCTTTCCTGTTATGGTAACATATCAGAAAGCCTGTAATGTTCACCAATGTTCACCAAGCAATCATCTCCGAATCCCAAATGTGCTTGTTTTGCTTGGGAGGCCTGTTGTTGCATCGTCAGCTCCCTTTGACGCCTCATTTCAAGGACCTTCTTGTGGGAGTTTGAATGTTTCACAACTGAAAATGTAGGACTTGCGGCAGGTCTGTATTCGGGCAGAAGCCTACCAGATTTGTATCTTACACCACAAGCATTACACAGTGTCTTAGGACCCATGGGTCCAGCCCTCCACTGTGGGGTTTTCTGTACTCCACAGTGCAAGCATTTCCTGACCTGAATTGGTTCGTGCCCATTCTTCTTACGCCCCTGGTTTGTCTTGATGATTTTCTTCAGGGGTTCAGATTCCGCTTGCTGGGTAACAAAGTGTCCTGAATCACTGCTGAAAGAGTTTGGGCCATTCTCCAATAACCCATCTGAGGAGGCAGGGGAAAGAATCCTAGAAGCCCAATTGCAAACTGGGACTCTAGGCCTCTTGCTTCTTGCTTTTCCTGGTACACTGATTTCTGGAATTAAAGAAATTTTCCGAGAGCTGCTTTCTAGAACCGATGTAGGACTCGGGCTTCTGAACTTATCAGAATTCTGCCCCAGTACCGATGTAGGACTCGGGCTTCTGAGCTTATCAGAATTCTGCCCCAGTACCGATATAGGACTCGGGCTTCTGAACTTATCAGAATTCTTCCCTTCTTCATATTTGTCCTTCAGTCCAACTTCAAAATCAGGAGTATAAAAAGATTTCGGTCCAGTTTCTAGGAAGGAGTCCTCTGCAAAGTTTGAAAGCCATTCTAGCTCTGCCAAATCATCGCACTGGCAAACAAAAAACACAAACCCATTTTAGAAACTAGATTTTCGATCAACTAAACATTCCTGATTCTAAGCAAGCTACCCCAAATTCCATTTGACCAAGGACTCAATAGGCAAAGGTATACTTGGATAATACATAAGCCAATTCATGAATTCCCCTTGTAAAAAAACAGAAGCCCATCTAATAAATTTATTCAACCCTTAAAAACCTTAGCACCCCTCTCAAAAATTTCAAGAAGTACATCATAAAAACCAAACTATTTCATCGTGTATAAACAAAACAGAGGGAAAGGAGAAACACTCACAGGAATACACAGGTTTCCAGAGTCGCTCTCATCTGCTCTGAAATTGGAACTCACAGTTTCTGTCATGGAGCTGCCTCCTAAAATGTCATCTTTGGGACAGTTGATACTGCTTTCTCCAATGGGTGCTCCGATTTCTTCATTGGAAAAGTCCAGCAGGTCCTCAATATGGTCAAAAAAGTCCCCTGGGATACCTGTTTCCAACTTGGTCACTGCCTCAACTTTCATTTTATCTGTTGCAAAGGAAGATGTTCCATTGCCTGTACCAGCATCCATACCCAAATGCTGTTTCTTTGAATGAAACAGAATTCTCCCTCTGGTCTTTCCTGAACACAATGACCACCACGACTTCAGTTTTAATTGCAAGCAACAGAGCCTAACAAGACCATATTAAGTGTATATTCAATGTGTGTATCATTATATGGACATCAGAAGCTCCAATGAGATTCACATTATGTGTTTCTACCATTATAAAAACAAATAAGCTTGACTGCCTATTGTGGATTGCAATTGCAATGCCATATTCAATGTGTATATCACTTTATGGTCATGCTCTAGACTTTCTTTAAGACTGCACATGAAATGTTTGAGGCTTGAATTTGAACAGACTAATTAAAAAGCAAAATAAGCTTTTAAGCAAGCAGGAGGTCTCACAGGTTCCTATGAATTGTATATTCATTACATAAGCATGCCTTAACTGCTTCTTTTGGAATGCAAATGAAACTGTATGAAGACAGTTCATGTTTGAAAGTAAAATTTGAACATCCCTAAAACACAACATTAGTGTTGAAGTAAGCAACGGACCTCAGGAGGTCCAATCAGATGGGATTTATATGTTTATAGAATTGAATGGTCACGCTGCATGCTCAAGTGCATGTTTTTAATTGCAGTGTGAAATACATGGGACTGTTTCAGGCATTAGAGCAAATTTCTAACAACCCAGGATTACAGAGGGACTAAAGATGACTGGTCTGGACTCACAGCTCAAGTTTCAATTGAGTCTATTCAACACCCAAAGCCAAAATATCAATGTAGTTTTGAGGAATAGAGTCATCTGAAGCAGGCATGAAGAACCAATTGAAACTACATTATGAATGCAACAAATAGGCTCGGCTCCACTGTCAAGGGCTCCCATCATAATAAACTGAACCAGAAGCTGCAAGATTGAAGGCTAAGCCTTCACCTTCATTGGATATCAGCAAGCACTACTCAATACAATGACAGTACTCGTGTTCTGGGTCAATACCTCTGATTCTGAGTGCAATGTAACTGCATAAGACAAAAGCTCTGAAACAACCATGCGAATGCAAGAATGAATTGGAAAATATGAGGTCTGTACCCTACTCTCAAGAAATTCAATCCTTAACACTGATTAATTAATTGAAAACCCAATAAGCAGAATTGAAAAAAACAAACAAAAACACTTAATGCCCAATACCCAAATACAGAAGGTTAATGTAAAAGACCAGGGCAATCAACCAATCAAGCCATGGATACAACAAAATACCTTGAGAACTGTATGTGGGCACTTCAGTGACGAAGTGCAAGGGTCACCCAAAAGAAGGTTAGTGGATATGAAGACAATAATCAGCTTTGCAAAGAAGCAAACAGTGTCAGCAGCATTGCATGCAGAAGAAGTATCTCGCCACTTAAAATACCAACCTGAGACAAGTTCCTCATAAAAAAAGCAACAGAATCCCATGAGAGCACATGACCCATAAAACTAGTGCCATGGTATCTCAGGCAAAGATATTGGTATTGTGGAACCGATTTCTTGACTTCTGACAAAGAGGAAAATTAATTTTTTTAAGTGATAAGTAGTTATTTGGGTTGGTGGGCAGTAAGGGGAAGAGGAAACTCAGCTAGCTGTGCTAACAACTGGCTTGATGGTGAAGTATAAACGTGTGCACGCGGATTTTACAGTGTAGTTTGTACTGGAAAAGAGGGGAAGCAAAGACAAAGTTTGAAAGTGTATGGTTTGGATTTTATTTTTTATTTTTCCAATGTAAAACTATCCCTATTCACATGCCCAAAAACTGGAATATATACATATATTTATATTTATTATCAATATTATGTAATTGAGTATACAACCCTCTCACCTCTGTGTGGACAGAGGGTGAGACAGAAACATGTACAACGAACTGCATTGGATAGAGGGCATCAGTGATCATCATAGGCAAAGATCATCACATCATTTATTGCGGCATAGATAAATGCCTTTACCATGGCAGCTGTTCCTAAGTGGAAAAATATACTCCATAATAATAACGTGTATTCATGTTCCTTGCTGCCCTGTAACAGACAAGCCAGCATATGGTTAACAGTACCCACTTGCTTCCATGTGTTTTTGCTGCATGGAGCTTTGGAAAACTGTATTTGGGAAATTGCAGAGAAACGACTAAAATGTTTTTGACTTTGACAGGACTGAGAGCAAGTTCAATGTTGAACCGACACCCATCTGCTTGGCCCCTTGGTTGAGAGGTTAGCCCTTTGTTTGGGAATATTGCATTGATTATTCATTAATTAATTTCATATATATATATATATATCCTCAAAAAATCCCATTTCATATTATATCCTCGAAAGAATCCCATAAATTGGAAAGGTTTACCTTAATTAATTATTATTAAGAATGGTTAGAGTTAACTAATTTACATTGGTTGCTTATTAATTTTAATTATTTTTGGGGTTTTGAATATTTTTAAAATCATCCTCTCCTAAAATAATTTTATAAAATTGGTCAAACTAAAAATAAATTATAAAAAATTATTAAGATATAAGATAGTTATTATAAAAAATTATTAATATATAAAATAGTTATGTGGAATAAATAAATTTACATAATTCACATTAATTATTAATAATGAATGGTTATAGTTAACCAGTTTATATGGATTATTTATTAATTTTAATTTTTTTATCTTAAATATTTTAAAAATTATCCTCTCCTAAAAAGGTTCTATAAAATTAGTCAAATAAAAAATAAATTATTAAAATATGAAATAGTTATGTGGCACTAATAAATTTTGAATTATTATGATTTGTAAATCCACATTAAACAAACATTTATGATCTTCTTAATTTGAAGAATTGTTTTAATCACTCTCTTGAGAAGAATTTAACAAAGTTGGTCAAAAGGGGTAAATGGGAAAAGTCCATTAATTGATTCAATCCATATTGATTGCTTACAAATTTTAATAGTCGTAGTCTTTGTAATTTAGAACATTCTAGAAATTACTCCTCTCAAAACAATTCTACAAAGTTGATCAAAAGAAGGGTAAATAGTAAACGTGTATGAATCCATTAATTGCTTACAAATTTTAGTTGTCACGATTCTATGATTTCTAAGCATTCTCGAAAACAAGGATGGTCTTTGTAACTTGGAGTATCCTTGAAATCACTCTAAGTTGGTCAAAAGAGAGCTAAAATTCTATTAATCCATTAGATTCGCATTGATTGCTTAAGAATATCAATAGTGATGGTCCGTATTCAAAGCATTATTTAAAATAGAAAACATGCTTGAAATTACTCTTTCCAAAAGAATCCCACAAAATCTTATCAATATTAATTTTTATTTTTATTTTTGACTCCTAAAATTGGCAACTAGTCAGTCATCACCACCCTGCAATCATCATAGTCTTTGTAATTTAGAACATTCTCGAAATCACTTCTCTTAAAACATTTCTACAAAGTTGGTCAAAATGGTAAAAGTGTATGAATCCATTAATTGCTTACAAATTTTAGTTGTCAAGGTCCTATGGATTCTAAGCATTCTCTAAAACAATGATGGTCTTGTAACTTGGAGTACCCTTGAAATCACTCTAAGTTGGTCAAAAGAGAGCTAAAATTTTATTAATCCATTAGATTCACATTGATTGCTTAAGAATACCAATCGTCATGGTCTTCCTTATTGTAAGCATTATTTAAAATAGGAAACATGTGTGAAATTACTCTTTCCAAAAGAATCCCACAAAAGCTTATCAATATTTATTTTTATTTTTATTTTTGACTCTTAAAATTGGCAACTAGTAAACACCCCATCACCACCCTACAATACACCTTAGAACATTCTCTAAATCACTCCTCTCAAAACAATTCTATAAAGTTGGTCAAAAGAGGGGTAAATTGGTAAAAGTGTATAAATCTATTAATTGCTTACAAATTTTAGTTGCCACCTATGGATTCTAAGCATTCTCTAAAACAAGGATGCTAACTTGGAGTACCCTTGAAATTACTCTAAGTTGGTCAAAAGAGAGCTAAAATTCTATTAATCCATTAGATTCACATTCATTGCTTAGAATATCAATCAACATGGTCTTACTTATTGTAAGCATTATTTAAAATAGGAAACATGCATGAAATTACTCTTTTCAAAAGAATCCCACAAAATCTTATCAATATTAATTTTTATTTTTATTTTTGACTAGTAAAATTGGCAACTAGTCAACC